>JAUTXX010448816.1:0-12713 GCA_032273605.1 Panulirus laevicauda
CAAAAGCATAAATAACATTCGCTGGATATCAATATTAGCTTGTACTTGAGAGCCCTCAGTTCTTTATCTTTACCTTCGTTATGGAGAAGTCTGAGACAGTGGGGGAGATAGCCTTGCACTGTCCCGTCTTGAAGCTGTAAGACTGACAAGGACCTGCCTGAAGAAGGCCAGCCACTACCACCACCACCACCAGTACCACAAGTTCGCTGGGTCGTCTGCTGGCGCAGGCCATGTCCCCTTCCTCCCTCACTGCTGGTTCTGTTGGGCTCCTCGTTCGTCCGGTATTTTGTGTACCAGACGACGACGTCTTGGTTCAGTCGTCAGTTCTAGTAGTTGGTTGGTTTAAACTGGCCATCAAGCTTTTGTTTCTGCTGAGTTGACGTTGGTCTGTCTCTCCAGTATATGATAAATCAATTTCTTTCTCAGCTCTGCAGAAGTCTTGGTCCTCCTCTGACTTAAGCATTTGAAAAAAAAAATATATATAAATGGGTCGTTCGTCACATGAAGACGAATAATCACAAAGAAGAAATGCGAATGAAAATAGTGATATATCACATTCTCAGTAACACAGCCGTAACGCAGCTACTATTCACTATGGAGACCCGACCTAAACTGCTCCACACGGAACCTTCAAACGAGGTCACAATCTCCCTCACTTTCCCCTGATCACCCGGGCTGTCCCAACCTGACCCAGTTCTTGCCTTTTACAAGTTGACCCTCGGTGACATGACACCAGCGTAGCATCCTAGGCCGGGGGGGCTCCGGGTTGGAGCGGAAGTTGTAAACATAGTAGCGACGGCATTGTGGCGGGCGACCGTGGCGGACATTCTAATGAGTTTGCTCAACATGTGTGACGTAGGCAAGACCTGGCCACCGCTCTTAATGGAAGAGGAAGTTGTAGAACTTCACGTGTGTATATAATGAATAAATCATTATCTCAAGGTGTGGCTCTCTACGTCGCCTTCTTGAAAATTTCCACCTTTCCAAAGTCATGCGAAAGACAGAAATGCTAATAACAAAAACAACGGCCTTATACCTTCACTCATGTATGATTATCTGTTACGAACACAGATTACTGTTGGTAAGACCATAGGTCGAAAATGCCAGGCCTGTTGTCTAACCTGATGTCATTCAAATATGTTTCAGAGAATATAATGGAAAGATTCGCTCCTTTTAGTCGTCTTCTACGACACGCAAGGAATACTTGGGAGGTATTTTACCACCTATCCCCATATATATATATATATATATATATATATTTGTGTGTGTGTGTCTGTGTAGTTTGTGTTCTGTACAGGGAGGGAGTTTTACACTCGTGTGTGTCTATGATTACTATTTAAGAGTTATGGGGAGAGTTTTGCACCATGTTTCCCCGTCTCTTAACCTTGTATATATGTATCATGTCATCACTCTTTGTATGTATACACACACACACACAAAGACCAGTCCCGTGGGGAGGATGAACGCCTGTGCTGGACGTTGGCCGACTGGTACGCCCAGGATTCGAACTCGGGTAGGTCCGACCTCAGGATAACCAGTACACTGTGTGTGTGTGTGTGTGTGTGTGTGTGTGTGTGTGTGTGTGTGCTTTACCCATTAGATGTCTAACTTGTGCATTGTCATGCGTTCAAATATTGCATTGTATTGTGTTAGACAGTATGTCTGCTGTAAGCGCGAGTTGCACAAGTTACAAAGCCTTATTTCACCCAGCTTCCATAAATGCTTTCATTACACCCGTCCTAGGTGGGAGGTAGCGATGATCAACACCGCTGCTGGATCGTGTTAGGATTGCGCGAGGTTTTGCCCCTCTGCCAAATGACTACAAGATTGATATGGAAAAAAAAATGTACGTACATTTTACCCACACTGGTGGAACACTAATGAAACGACGCTTCTCATTCATTCTGGTATATGTTAGTCATGTTAGTCAAGGTTAACATGTTTAAACATAAAGCATTTCCTTTTTGAAATTATTTCTTTTTCATAATTTATGGATAATACTTTTATTTAGTGATATGTAAACGATTTTTTTAAAGTGGTGCAAAGCAGTGGTTCAATAACTCGTAACATTATAATACTAATTACAGCAGTTTGGCGTAAGTTAAAATCTCTTGATGATCATTTAGTTGACCCTAAATTGCTAGCGTTGCCCTTGCCACTTCTATGAATAGCATTAGACACTTATATAAGGCTTTCAGAGGAGGAAGCTCAAACTAAAACCACATCCGTGTTGGGGGCAGATCCGCATCATGACCTTCAACTGTTTTATGTAAGAAATGCGGATCACAAACGTCATGCGGAAACCATATGAAGTTAATGATAGTAATATAGCTTTTTTCTCTATCAATATCCTTTCATGCACCAGTTAGTCATGATTATGAATGCTTTGCAGACACTCGAAGTCTTTGACCTGACCATCCAGCCTGATGGTCGTGCTTGTTGCACCCAAGAAGTCGTGGGAAATACTTTGATCAGGAAACTATCGTTGTTATGTGAGGTTGATATTACACTGGAATAGTTTATTATTTTCAGCTTTATTGATACTCCATGGGCATACTACTACTAGCCTAAGTCTCCGAAGCTCAGTGGAACGCCCTATGTAAGTCTTTACATACGCATATTTATGCGCGTATGTATATGACGTAGTGAACCAGGGAGACTGACTGCTGACGTCATACATGACCTGCTCGTGTGTACAGGAGGGACGGGAGGTAAGTTCCGGCTACACACGAGCCTAGGAGAGTGTTAGCGCGCTCTGGCGTCCTTAGTTAACGATAGGCTACCGTGTGTGTCTGTGTGGTATACTTCGTGAGGTCCCTGTGTCCATCTGTACGTATACAGGGGAAGGTTCTCTCCACTCGTAGGCGTCCTACTCGGTGCTTTGATAAATATAGTCTTCACTGATCTCGTAGGCGACAGGTGCGAGCCTCGAAGGTCCGGGATCCGATCCCTTAAAAGAACAGGACACCACGACCTTCCGAGCATGACGGTCGGATGTGGCTGGCGCAGTGGGCGCTGATGAAGATGCGTCTTCGCTGCTCGCCATCGTAGCAACCATGTTGTAAGTAATGAATCCCGAACACTACTATTACTACTACTTCTACTGTTGTAAGTAATGAACCCGGAACACTACTACTACTACTACTACTGTTGTAAGTAATGAATCGGGAACATTACTACTACTACTACTACTAGTACTACTGTTGTAAGTAATGAATCGGGAACATTACTACTACTACTACTGTTGGTTCTCCCACCTCCCGAGTACGACCCATGAGGGCAAGTGTACGACCCTGGAGCACGACGGTACGACTCGTGGCTATGATGACCTCAGCTTCTGACCTGCCGCATGAAGACCGACGTAGTAAAGTCGTATTTTCTTGCTCCAGGGTCGTACCGTTGTCCTCAAGGGTCATGCTGTGATACTCGAGGGGCGTAACTAAGTAAATTAGACTCTGTAACTTAACCTATATGTATTAATGGATACAGTCAAATCTAAATGTAATATTTACAACAGCCACGCAAAATGCACCAGGTCCTTGTCATGCCCTTTTCTCTTTCCACCAGGTTCCTGGGGAGAGTCCTGCTGCTGGGTCAGGTCCTGGCCGCCTCCTCACCACATCCTTGGTATGGAAGGATTCCCTACTCCTCACCACTAGAGGGAAGGAACCCCTCCCGACCCTCTGACGAAGGAACAGCCTATCCTACGCCTGACACAGGGGGTAACATTCCCTTCCCAGACGCAGGAGGCTCATCTCCAGTCGGCCAGGAAGGTGTCCCCTCTTCACTAGTGGAAGTCAGGACCCCTACACAAGCGGCAGACACCAGTGGCCACCTTCGAGCCACAGCGCATCGACCTTCCACGGGAGGGAACCTCCAGGTAGGTGTATCATTAGATTTGTCAAGGTCGTCGTTGTCTACTTTCGGCCCAAGTCCCTCTAGTGGCCACTACTGTAATCTTCATACATGTATGTTATACGAGACCAGTTATTGTATTCATGATTCCTATTCTTGCACCCCTTTTTTTTACGACATTCTGCATATCTCGAGACCTTACGTGTTAGAAACTAGTTACCCTCGAGATCCTATCAGCTCTATCTAAGATACTTTACACGTCCACTTGTGAGTAACCCTGGCACACTGAACTACGTACCCATTCAAGCATATCATTATACATTTGATAATACGAAGTATTCCCCATAGAGCTTATGTGGTAGAGAACGTTCCACCCCAACAATGCAGCTCAATTATACCACCAGATGGCATCTCTTGTTATATTTACCCCTGGACGATCGTCACAATAACTTTCCATTCCATGAAGAACGTATGACGCATTCCACCAGTACAAGAGGCCAGTCACCACGGGCACTCGTGCCCATAGGGTCTCAATACACGAAAGTTGGGGTGCTGGTCATATGTCTCGGTCACCCTACCCAAGGGTCGTACCCTTGTGCTCATGGGGTTGTTTCATCGTCCTCGAGGGTCGTGTTATCGTCCTCGAGGGTCGTTTCATCGTCCTCGAGGGTCGTTTCATCGTCCTCGAGGGTCGTTTCATCGTCCTCAAGCGTCGTTTCATCGTTCTCCAGGGTTGTTTCATTGTTCTCAAGGGGTCGTACCGTCGCGTCGTCCTCAAGGCAATAAGTTCGAAGCTCCGAACCCGGAAGCCATAGACTGGAAACGCTTCTGTTCAAATCCTTCCCGTAGACCTCTCTTCACCCACTGTTTAATTAACCCCCGTATCACTACGCTCTTTTATGTAATGCTTCCGTAATATGCTAATGAGGAATTGTTAACAGGAGATGAATCAAACATACAATGGGACACAATGGGGGTGAAGCCATGGCCCCCAAAAGCTCAGATATGTTGGGCCTATTGTTTCATTATGTCCGGCTCGGCAGAGAGTAGGACCCCGTGTGTAGGTGGTATGTTTACATTATGCAAACCAGCGGTGCACGGCAGTGTGATGTGGCGTCCTGTAATATACGAGAGTTCGAGGGACGTCTTACTGATATTCTTCCTCATGTTGCACTCCCTTCGTCAGGACGATGCAGAAGGCCTGGTCATTCTCTCTGAGGTCTTAGAATTTACTTCTCTTACGTGTGATGAAGACAGACTTTGGCCTCTTGAGCAAGACGGTGCAAGCTTTGTTCACGAAGTTACGACCCTTGGCCAAAATAGCCTAACCTTCGACCTGATCCTTAAGGGTCAGGTCAGAGGTCAAGCTATCCATACCCAAGGTGTCACGCCGCTAAGGTTAAAGCTCAGGTGCACAGTTATCCTAAAGCAATGTATCATTAGGTAAAAAAAAAAAAAAGGAGTTTCCATACTGTATTCTCGTAACGATTCTTAATGTGTAACTTTACACGGTAAGTTGGGCTGTTAGATGACTTATATACCTCCATCCAGTGTGTTTGTGTTTGTGTGTGTGTGCGTGTGTGTTAAAGCCTAGTAGATGAAGAATCCTGCTGTGAATCGCATCCAGTTTACAATAGATAGATAAAGAACGCGTTGCTTTACTCAACATGGATAACCACAATACCATTCCTTCCAGCAGGAAGCGAGTGCGAGATGGCTGGAAGAGCGAGACAGATGGTCATTCAATGATCCAGCAGACGGCTATACATCGGTAGATGAAGACCAGCGAGACAGGTGGTCATTCAATGATCCAGCCGACGGCAATACATCGGTAGATGAAGACCAGCGAGACAGGTGGTCATTCAGTGATCCAGCCGAAGGTAACACAACGGCTCGTGATGGACGACCAGTGGGGCTCGAGGACAAAAGACAGGAGGAGTTCCTCTCCCTCAAGACCACGATGGGAGAAGAGAACAGCGACAAGGGAAGTGGTGGTGTTTACGAAGATGGTGATAACGCCGGTGATGGAATGCCTGTGGCTAGCGAGGGGGCGAGGGAGAAGCAGGAGGCTCATGACGAAGTGCTGAGGAGCCATTTAAGACCAGTGGCTGACTGGACATATTGGGAAACAGTTGGTAACAAGGGAGACGAGGCCACCAGTAACATGGTGCTCGAACGTGTTCGCCGGCAGACAGTTGGTGAAGATGATGCTGAAAATAGTGAAGATGGTGCTGAAGATACTGAAGATGATGCTAAAGATATTGAAGATGATGCTGAAGATAGTGAAGATAATGCTGAAGATAGTGAAGATTATGACGAATACGGTGAAGATTATGAAGAATACGGTGAAGATTATGATGAATACGGTGAAGATTATGATGAATACAGTGAAGATTACGGTGAAGATTATGATGAATACAGTGAAGATTATGATGAATATGGTGAAGATTACGATGAATACAGTGAAGGATTAGTAGAAGGCAGTGGTGAAGACGCACAGGAGAATGAAGACGTAACAGAAATCACCTATGATTATGCTGAAGACAGTGAAAACACTACAGAAGTCACTGCTGATTATGCTGAGGACAGTGATGATTATTATGCTGCCGACGGTGAAAACGCTGTAGAAGGTGATGAATATGCTGACGACAGTGAAGATACTGCAGGTGATGAATATGCTGACGACAGTGAAGATACTGCAGAAGGTGGTGAATATGCTGACGACAGTGAAGATACTGCAGAAGGTGATGAATATGCTGACGACAGTGAAGATACTGCAGAAGGTGGTGAATATGCTGACGACAGTGGAGATACTGCAGAAGGTGATGAATATGCTGACGACAGTGGAGATACTGCAGGAGAAGGTGACGAATATGCTGACGACAGTGAGGATTATGACGAGGAATATGCCACCAATTACGATGATGATTATTATTATGATGATTATTATGATTACTATGAAGGTGATGAATATGAAACGAGCGGTCAGGAAGGAGGGAACAACGTTGATGAATATGATTATGGTGATGGTGAGGAAGAAAAAGATGGCAGCGTTGCCGAAGACAGTGATGGAGGCTCTGAAAATGATGGTGACGAAAATGAAGACAGTTATACAGATGATGGTGATGATTATGGCGACAGTGACTATGATTATGGTGATTATGATTATGACTATGGAGGTGATGGTGAGAATGTGAATGGTGGTGGTGATGGCGGGAATGTGACAGACGGCGGTGAAGGTGAGACTGAAGGTGATGGAACAGAAACAAGTGGACAGGATGGTGGGAACGCAGGAGACTACGAATATGAATATTACGATGAGGAGGAAGTTCCTGAGACGAGCACCCAAGATGGAGGAGGGACGGGTGATGGAGGAGGAACGGGTGATGGAGGAGGCTCACCTGACACCCAAACGGAAGATGACCGAGATGGAGTCGGGTCTGGAACGAGCGGGCAAAACGGCGGAGGCGACGAAGCCAACGATACCAGCGATGGAGATGACGCTGGGAACGAGGAAACTCCGGGGGCCGCTGACGGGGACACTACTGCAGAAGGCGATGAAGACGGAACGGGTGGGAGTGATAATGGCGACGACGCGAATGGGAGTAACGGTGACGCTGGGAATGGAAACGGATCCGACACGAACAGTGGAGAATCAAATGGAAACACCAGCGGGAATGGTGGTGGTGATTCTTCACCAACCACCACCACCACTACCACCACCACTACAGCTGCCCCCGTGGTCTCCTCCTCAGAGGGCACGACCTCGAAGACCACAGACATCATTTTGGACACCTCGAAGAATGACAACACAGACATTACTGGAAATGGGATCATAAACCTGCCCGTGACGTTCCCACCGGGGTACACGACACAGAAGCCGCCCACAGGGATATCTATCACTGGCCTAGGCCTCTCGGGGGACCAGATACCCCCAGGAGTAGAGATTATCTCAGGGTCAAACGGCCAGGTTGGCGTACAGGTAAGTCGACCATGATTGCGTTCACGCTGTGTGTGTGTGACACGCAACCTCGGTAGAGTTTAGTGTTTCTTGATCTTTAATGACGGATGTTTAAGTTATGAAGATTATGATGAGAGGATCAATGATTCTTCCTTATCAAGTGTAGAACATCATTTCTTTCAAAGCTGCATCTCATGTTCACATTCTTGGAATGGGACAGTATCAGTGGAGCAAATGAAATTGATATTTTTTATTATAGTTCGGTTCTAAGCCCCTGTTAGAAGTCTGTCTGAGTAACTGTAATCATTCACATCATTCGAAGATTCTCAGCTGTAACAACATTTCATGAAAAGCAAAAAAGTTTCATGAACTTCTATGGAATACAGAAGTTCAGCAAGACCGAGTACAGTCAGTCAGTTCCAACTGGCTGTATCTGGTGATCATTACTTCATCTCGTTGATACAAAGATGATTCTTTATTTTGTTGGAAAACTTGGATTACAGTTAGGATAATTTCGTAGACTAGGGAGAATTTTCAGGCCTTGGTTGTAATTTATTGGCACTTAACAATTTTAACATGAAAAAATTGCTAGGATCAGTGGAGGATTATAATTTGAAACATAAATTTTTGTGTAGATGAAACACAAATGTCAATTAAATATGTCATGTAGAATGAATTAATACTAACCAGTAGAGCGCACCTAGCCTAAACTTAGAACACTACTGGCTGCTTGACCTTTGTGTACTATAATTTACTTTATCCACAGATCCCGCCAGACCTCAAATGGAAGGACGTGAAGGACAAAATCACGAACAAAAACGACAGGAAGATATGGCGTGAGATCTTCAACGTCGTCAGGGACTTCCGTCAGGAGGAGGAGGAGGAGGAGAGGAAGAGTGGTTCTACAAAGATTGCCGTCACTCCCGTGGACGCCCTTGGGTTCGTGGTGCCTTCTGATGTCGACCTGAAGACCATAAAGCAATCCGTCAGAACCATGGACATCGGGAGCCTCCAAGGTACCCGGAGGCAGCTGCAGAACCTGATGAGGCAAGCTCGCCGGAGTCAAATGAATATCTTGCTGATGGTTCCCGGAGGACTGACGTCGTCCCCACCAGGAGTTAGAATCGTCTCTTCTCGTGACGGCAGGCAGGTGGTGAGCATCCCTAACTCCGTCAAGTGGGCGAGTGTCAAGGACACTTTCGCCTCGGCCGAGGAGAAGGGCATCTGGAGGCAGATATTTGATAGTAGGAACGCCAACAAGCAGCGAATGCAAGGGAATATGTCCGAGATCAGGACGAGTATCTGGGCAGTTGCTGACGAGATCAGTAGCAGAAAACAAGCTAGAAACACTGAAGAGACTGGAAGTGCAACCAAAAGTGGGAAGAGATCAAAGAAGAAGAGGAAGAAGAAGAAGAAGAAGAAGAATATGAAGTTGTTCCCCAGGAAGAAGAAAGGCCGAAAGAACGAGAAAAACTCCAGCGATCTCGTGACTTTGGGGAATAAGGCAGGGAAGAAGCAAGAAAATCTGAGAAATGGTTTGAAAAAGAATAAGAAAAAGAAGAGATTCAAGAAGACAATGGCTGCCAGAAAGAAGAAAAAGAAAAGAGTGAATAAGAAAAAGAAGGAAAAGGTCAAGTTGGGTAAGAAAATTAAGGGGAAGGAAGGGAATCTGTCTGGGATCAAGGCAAGTATGTTGGCAGTAGCTGAGAACGGACGTAGAAAACAGTCTGTAAGCACAAGCAAAAATGGGAAGAGATTAAAGAAAAAGAAAACGAAATTGTTCCCTATTAAGGATAAAGACAGAAACAATAAGAAAGACTCAAATGTTTCGTTGACATTGGTGAATAAGAAAGGAAAGAAGGGAAAAAATCTGGAAAATGGTTTGAAAAAGAAGAAGAAATCTAAGAAGAAAATGACTGCTAGTAGGAAGGAAAAGAAAAGATTGAATAGAAAAAGGAATAGAAATAACAAGGTTGACAAGACAATAAATGGAAAGGATAACTTGAGCAAAAGAATAAAGGGAAAGGGCAAGTTGAACAAGAAAATAAAAGGGAAACAAAAAAAGAAGAGTAAACTGAAGAAGAAAAAGAAATTGAAAAAAGCCGCGAAGAAGATCAAAAAGAGATTGAAAAAGAACAGGAAGAATAAAGTAGGCAAAGTGAACAAAAGAAAGAACATCATGGGAAGGAAGAATGGAGAAAAAGTATCCAAGAAGAAGAATAGAATGAAAGAGAAGAGGAAGAAGAACAAAGAAAAGAGAAAGAGGATAAAGAACAAGCTTAAAGAACTTTTAGAGAACAAGAAGGATGTTAACACGACACAGAAAAACAGCCAAGACTCTGTTGGTGGAACAAAGAAATTAAAGAAGGGAAAATACAATAACAAGACGTTGATAAAGAAGTTGAAAGATCAGAAACAGATGAATATGGCAGATTTCAGTAAACAAACTGTGGCAAAAGGAGATAAGAACAAATACGATAAGAAATTTTATGAAACGAAAGCCATTGATATGAAACTGAAAGGTAATGGTATAATTCTTACGAAGAAAAACAAGAAAGGAGAAAATCAGAAGAAAAATGTACTTGCTTCCTCAAATAAACAGAAGTTGAACAAAGAGATGTTGAAAAAATTGAAGAAGGGTAAGAAGATTCTCAGAAATGATGATAAAAAAGGGAAAAAACTAAGGAAATATAAAACTGCAGATTCTAAGACCCAGAATAGAATTAAAGGCAAAAAGAAGAAAAAATTGAAAGGGTTTAAAGTCAAGGGCATTCTCAAAAATACGAAGAAGAAGAAGAAGAAAGGGAAAAAGATTATGAAAAACACAGCTCCTGCCCCAAAGAAACAAAAGAAAAACAAGGTAAAGAGGAAGAAAATGGTCAAGAAAATTAAAAAGAAGGCTGCAGCTAGCTCCACGGGCCCCTCGAACTGGGGAAGCGCAAAAGATGACCAGAAGAATGTGGATATCTGGGGAACCTGGAATGGAATTCTGACGAAAAATCAGAACAACTGGGGAACAGCTGATAAGGGCGTCTTCAGTCCCCTTTCAGGAACACGAATTAAGATAAAGGACAAGAATCAGATGAAAGTTAAGAAGCTCAAGAAATATGAAAGGAAGAATAAGAAAAACAAGGGAAATAAAGCATTTAAGAAAAATAAGAGAAATAAGAAAAAGAAAGATAAAAAGAACAAGAAGAAAAATAAAGGTAAACAGGGTAAGAACAAGAAGAAAAATAAAGGTAAACAGGGTAAAAACAAGAAGAAAAATAAAGGTAAGAAGGGCAAGAACAAGAAGGAAAAGAACTTTTCTTGGTTTTAAAGAAAGAAAACAACAAATCAATGAAATAGGAAAAAAAATTTTTTGAACAATTCTTTGAAAAAGTCAGTAAGCCTCAGTAAACTGTAGTCATAACATTGTTCTGATAATGTACCCAAAATCTACAGTTCTGTTATTTTTATTTTTAGTGAAAGAGAAGCGAAACCTTCAAATGCATCACTAATATACATAATTGAATGATGCTTCTTTTATTAAACTCTTTATGTTTTGATTAAGGCCTGACCTTATTGTGGACTACTGTCCATGACTGGAGCCTCCAATGTATGAAATATAAAACCTGTATACAATACAGTGGTCACTAATGCATTCAAGACAACAGAAGACTTTTCTTGTTATTGTATAACTTACGTGTTCCAAGTCAGAGTGTTGAAGTTTTGGATTTTAGAGGTAATGGGTTAATAGACTTGGATGCTAGACATAGCACTGTATGGTTGATAGATTTGGATTCTAGACATACCACTGTATGGTTAAGATGTTTGAACTTTAGTCATACCATTGTCTGCATAAGATAATTGATTCTGGATGTTCATGGTGTATTCTTTTGTACAGATCTCTAAAAGAACTGAATTCTTCGAAAACTACTGTTGTGTTACACCTGTTCTTATATGACTCGGGATTTTTGGGTTTGATGTATGTTATGTTTTCTGTCAACATTATAGCATAAGTTTATATTTATTTAGATCAAATCAACTGTGCTACTTTGTATGTACTTTTATAACGTTCAGGAGGTCACTCAGTGAATTGTATGTACTTTGACAACAGCCATGAGGCCATTGATTGAATACAGCTCACAAGGGTATGAAAAAGGCTTATTAAACACTTATCTTTATTTTCCAAGAATAATGCATAAAGCTAATGTCAAACACTGTGAACAGACCTTTTTATTTTTATATTTTTTGACGTTTAAAACAACTGGGGTTTGCTGAGAAACAATGTCGAAAATTGGGTTGGAATGTGGGATATATTTCTGAGACGTGCCCCACGAATTTCTCAAACCTTCGAAAAATATATTATCCCAGAGGAATGTCTCATTGATCTTCAAAACATTGAACATATCTCGTTATGGTAATATCCTGGTTACAGTATTACTCAACTCTACATAGGAAAACAGTACTCTGCACATTTACCGAGCATCTTTCCTTTCTAGTGAGGTTTGTTTATAAACAGGAAAGTAGTAGCTACAGAAAAGGCAAAAAAAGAAGAAAAAAAAAAAGGCTTCGTTTGACCTGTCATTCGTATTATCTCGATCAATATTGGGTAAAATATTCTACTCTGAAATCTTCTTAAGACTATTTAAAAAATAAACCACTTTTCTTCAACTGTCATCAACAAATGCTCCACTGATATATATCTATGTAAGCGTATAATTACTTCGTAAATCTTTGTAGTCATAATCAAACCTTAACAATCTATCATTTTTTTTTATTTATGGCAAATTTAAAGTAACAAGAATCTAACAGGTATGAAAATAAAGTCAAATATTTTTAAAAAGAAACTGACCTTTCACCAAAACATGGGCTAGTTATAGGAAAAAAAAATTCTTTAAATTTGTATCTTTAA
>JAUTXX010449037.1:0-22959 GCA_032273605.1 Panulirus laevicauda
AAACAACCCCCTCCCCCCTCATGTGTGCGAGGTAGCGCTAGGAAAGACAAACAAAGGCCCCATTTGTTCACACTCAGGAGATGTATCTTATATTATATTACATTATCTTAATCAACCCCATATTTTCCCTGATCTTAATAGAACTCCCCACTGTTACCTTACTTAGTATCATCATATGAAAAAAAAAAAAAATGTACTAAATCATACTCCCCCAGTCTTACTGTTTTCTCCACAAAGTGATAGCACACTAGCATTGAAAAATAAAATAAACCTGAACATAATAAACATGACTGAATGCACAATTCATCTTCATATTTACCTCTGTACTATTACTCATCATCATGAATCTTTTAAGAAAGACACCATCATACACTTCAATACAATCTTAAAGAGCCAAAATTACTGTGAGGTTAATCTTCATAATACTTTCCTCTTTAATACGTTCTTATGGGTCAGGTCAGTGGTCACCTACACATATCCTCATCTTCTTATAATCCTTGTCTTCACTAAAGTGTTACAGGTCATAATAATAGCTATATTCACATCTTTACTATACCCATATCCCATAGTTGTTAAGTCAAAGGCACTCTTCACTTCACCTCTGCAGGTCAGGTAAAAGGTCATCTTCACTAAATCCTCAATATCAATGGCCTCTTAAGACCAAACCCTTATAGAATGACGTTGAAGGTCATCATCCTAACATCTTTGGCCCTAGTGACCTTTGGTCTAACCATAAAAATTCAGACTAAGGCCCATTTTCAATACACTCTCACCTTCACTTCACTCTGAACTTGTCATATGACCTGACCCTTATGGGCCGTGCCAAATGCCATCTTCACTTCACCCTTGACAACTCTGGCCTTTAACCTAACCACTTTGAGTCAGGTTGTATGCCACCTCCACTACACTCTCATCTTCATTACATTCACAGCACAAATGGCCGTTAACATGACCCATAAGGATTACATCTTTACTATTTTGTGAGTTTAATACTGATTGTTGAAAAACTTAAAAGGTGAAACAATGTATCCCATCATGGGAAGAAGACATACTAATATTTCTACGGGACTGAGGTGGTACTTTCTAATCACCCTGAGAACTTAAGAGCTTACCTGATCACAAGTCATCTAGTTACTAAGTTATCTGATGTCAGACAGGTTACTAGTAAAGAGCATTAACCTGCAAGTCATCGAGAGGTAGTGTAACATTCCCACTCGCTGATTATCAAGAAACTGATGATGACTGTAGGAGTATTATAAAAGAAATTGCATTGCAGGTCACCGAAAGGTTGCATAGTTTCCTCCTCTTCCGATCCACTCGAGGAGGTCCAGCCTTTGCAACGGCAATGGCTTTGTTTACCTCCCCTGGATCATGGCTAAATGGGCCGATATTATTTTTTAATCTAATATGCAAATTGTACTACATAAGGAAAATATTTGTTCATATATGAAATAAATTATTTTAAAATGTTTTATCACCATATTTAGTGACAGGTAACTAAGACTTTCCGAAAAAGAATAACATCCTGGCATGATAAAGGGTGGGTGATGTCCGTCAAAACGACGGTGATCATTTCTTATAAATATAATAAACCAAGGTTCATTTGCATACATCAGAAATCAATTCTACATCAAAATTAAAGGGACTGGGTCTTGTATGTTGGTGGTTCTTTCTTAAGGGCTGGTCGTGGATTGTTGTTATTGATGACTTGAATAAGCATTGACATATAGAAAGCCAATAGCCAGCCATCCTTTAAATTGTCGGATTAATAAATGAACCTCCTAAATACAAGAATAGAAATGAATCAGGATAAAAAAATAGAAAGGAACGTGGTATATTCTTGTAATTCATTTCATGTTCCTAGTTTTTTCTATTCCTACATTTCTGGAAGAGTGTCCACAGTTATCGACCTATTTTGAAAACTTTAAAGGTTGTGATCAGGTCACCCCTCACACTTCTCTCCTCCAAGGCAGGCAAATCTTTAAATTGTATTCTTTGTAACCCATCTTTCACATTTCTGGTACCATCTATATTGCCTTTCTGATCGAAGGCCACACCCAGCATTCGAACCCATGCGGGTCCGACCCCGAGCTGCCCGTCCTGCCTCATGGTCAGTAACGCTAATCATCACACCACGAAGCCCAATATGTGTGTGTATGATTAACTATTTGTGCATATGAATTAGTCTCCATTATTCCTATCAACCTCACATGTCTATATGTCAAGTTGATTACTCCAAGGAACTTGCACTTACTTCTTTGCTCACATGTCTTTACCACATGACGTGTGTGTGTGTGTGTGTGTGTGTGTGTGTGTGTGTGTGTGTGTGTGT
Organism: Panulirus laevicauda; assembly: GCA_032273605.1. Classification (NCBI taxonomy): domain Eukaryota; kingdom Metazoa; phylum Arthropoda; class Malacostraca; order Decapoda; family Palinuridae; genus Panulirus; species Panulirus laevicauda. The sequence continues at coordinate 2,333 of JAUTXX010449037.1, forward strand.
GTGTTCCTGTCATGTCCTTTTGTTCTGGATTCTCTTCTAACCGAAAAAAATATACTCTGCTCCAAACGTCGTCATGGCTTCTACAGAAACCATACATAGTTATCATATCAACCCTTATCCTCCAGTGATATGGACAATTGAAAGGCTTCCTTCCTCATAACTCATATCACTCCATTTTAGGATGTGTCACGTGTGTGATTATTTGTGTTACGGGGAGAGGGACCTACCCTAGTGTTGCCATTGTGTGTAAGAGAGAGAGAGAGAGAGAGAGAGAGAGAGAGAGAGAGAGAGAGAGAGATGAAAAAGATGACATTTTGGCAAAGAACTTTAAGATCGATGGGCAACGAGATAATTCCTATCACCGTGACAGGATTGGTTATGTAAATGTGAAAAAAAAAAGCTAAGGAGAAGTCTCACTGTTACAAAAGAAGTAAATACCACTACCAACTGGCTTAGGGACACCCAGGCTCCTTAAAACAACTTGGATATTTATCTATTTCACTTCAACATGGACATCTTGTACATTGAACCATATTTTCAAAGGGATACAAAAATAAAGTAAGTTTATCCTAAAAAAGTATAATTTATTTTCTCTAAAACAGTTTTAATCCGTTTTCTTCTACAAGAACTAACAACAACAACACCATCCTAAGATAATTTTGTGAGAATTGGGAAAGACACTTATTGTGTAGTTTGATAATCATTTTCGCCTCAAATGTAAATACCAAGGTGGGTTTATATAATTTTTAGTAATCGTGGATAGATTCATGTGTTCCTTCTCATTTTCTTTTATCCTAGAAAAAGTGTTATAATATCTGATACTTTGATGCTATCTCGTGTGTTAAGTCATGGAGGAGCATTTCATGTTTTTTTTGTATATTTTGAGTAAAACTTTGAAAAATATGGGTAAGCGTGACTTCAAGGAGTCGGCAGGTGAAGATTTTAAAGGACTAATTGATTTCTAGAAATGTTTCAGCTGCTTTTATTGTGATTAACATTTTTTTTTTATCAAAGCATCTTATCCCTGTCCACTATAGTTATAATCACAATCGAATATTAAAAGTTATTCTCATTCCTATCATCTTATAAATTTCTCTATGAAGCTGTAATTTAAAAGACAATCCAATGATATAATGGTGCAACTTTAGTATATTATTATCAGAATTTCTCAAATTGTATTTGGAAAAATATGATTGTAATGACTTAGTGCTTACATGTAGCTTCTGTTCTCCAGGGTTTGTGCAGTGTGTGTTGGCAGTGTTCACTTCATTCAACACCATGCAACCACATCCGGTAGAGATTATTTACCACTTCACGGGAGGAAGATGATAACAATGCCTTGTATACATTTTGACTATAATTGAAAATTAAAGTAAGTATCAGCTGCTACTTGAGTGCTAAGGTTATTTAGGTGAGGGTGTCATATGTTTTGTTCCTCTATAGATGTTTCACTTACCTATATTCTTGTCAGTCCCATGATTTCCTTGATCTTCATAGCATTGCTCACATTCATTGTATTTATCATTTTAGCAATGAGAGGAAGAGCTCTGTCAGTAGTAGTACTGGTCCCTCCCACAACCTTTCCTTCTCTGTGAGACCTTCCTCTTTTTCTATTCACTGTACCAACATTCATGGACTCTAGTAACCTATTCTCAGTTAAACACCATCAGTCTAGTACCTCACCTAATACCTTACTTCTGTCTGAGACACAGTTGATGTTTTCACTAATCCCTCTTTCGTATATAGCTATAACCTCCACTCATGATTCTGGTTCAAAGGTGGTGTTTGTGCTTATTCCAACATCAATATACCTGTTGCATGTCTCAAAGACCTTGAGTCACCAAACTTTGACGTTTTGTGGCTCAAGATCTGTCTCTATTTCCACACTTTTCCTCCGTTTTACCCATTGATCTCCTGATTTTACAAATTTTATATCCTTCTTTGAGTATCTGAATTTCTGCCATTAGACTGTGACATCCTTTCACCTGTAAGTCGAGATCATCTACCTCAGGGATTTCATTGTTCACCATAGTGAATGGTTGAAGTCCACCCGTACAAATGGTGGAGGGATTGAAGCTCTCACGTTCTCCATTCTCAATGATTTGGAGCAAAGTATCTCCCAACCCTCCCATGTTCCTGACCGCTGTTACCATTCTCCTAATATTCTGGATTTGTTTTTCACCTCTAGTCCATCCTGCTGTAAATACATGATCTCTCCCCCAATTGGTTCATCTGATCACATTCTTGTAGGTGTAAATATTCTAATGACACTTCCTCCTCCAGCAGCCCCTCCTAAGCTTGAATACTGGCACCTCAACAAAGCTTACTGAATGATTTATGCAACTTCTTTTCTGACTTTCCTTTAGGTAAATTACTGTCCCTTATGTGGTGATGCTTCTGTCTCTGCCAAATGCATAGCTGAGGTTATTCTTGTGGGAATGGAAGCAATTATCCCCTCTTCCTCCAAGACGACCTCTTTGTCCAATCCATGGTTCAACTGTTCCTATCCTGGGGCCATTCAAGCAAGGGATCAGGCATATCAAGCTTGGAAAAACTCTCTTTCCTCTGGCTCCCATTCACCCTTTATCACTGCCCGTAATTGCTGCAAGCACGTCATCCCAAAGGTGAAGTGTTCCTTTAATCAAAAGAAGTGCAATAACCTTTCCTTGTCATCCACTGACAGGTCTTTCTGGTCTTTGGCTAAGGTCATCAACTTCTGTCATTCTACCTTCCCTTCACATATCCACTGTGAAGTTACTATAGCTGTCTCTACTGTAGACAAAGCAATCTCTTTGGTTCCCGTTTCTCCTCTAACTCCTTTTTAGATGACTAAAATTTTCACCCCTTGATGCTCCTCTTACTAACCCAATGCTCTTCCTGTAATCTCTTTTTGGACTGTCTGAAAAGTGCTTCTTTCTCTGGACACAAGCTAGGCGTATGGTCCTGATGGCATCCATCCTGTGTTCTGAGAGTGTGTCACCAAACTTGCACCTGTGCTTGCTCATCTGTTCCGTTTCTGTTTAAAAACCAAAACTTTTCCTTCTCCTTGGAAGTATGCATTGATTCCACTTGTAAGTAGGGTGACAGTTCTAACCCCTCAACTATCGTCCTATTGCTCTGACATCTACCATTTCCAAAGTTTTTGAATCCTTCCTCAACTCCCATATCCTTAAACACCTCAAAAATCACAGTCTTCTCTCTGATCACCAGTATGGCTTCCATAAGGCGAGATCCACTTGTGATACTCTTTCCTCTCTTACTAACGTCTGGTGATTGTCCCTGAGAGATTTTGGGGAATCAGTTGTAGTTGCCCTTGGCATATCTAAGGCTTTTATTAGGGTGTGGCATCGGGTTCTCATTTCTTCCCCTCTTTTAGCTTCCCTCCCTCTTTTTTCTCCTAGATATCTAGCTTCCTCTCTGGCCAGTCTGTCTCTGTGGTTGTTGATGGATCAGTCCCTCAAGGTTCTGTCTTGTCCCCTACATTTTTTCTTCTTTTTTTTAATTTCTTCTCCACAAATAATGCACTCATACACAGACGACTCAACATTGCATCCATTCACGTCCTTCAGTTCTGCTCCCTCCCTTGATCTGCATCTCATCTTGACACAGCTTTCTCAATAGACTTAGACTTGGACAGGATATCTCAGTGGGTAAGAAAAAAATCTTAAGTTTAATTCCTCTGAGACACAGCTTTTGCCCATCTCTCTATAAAAAACTCCTCACAACTCTTGTCTCTCCTTTGATGGTGTTATGATTCCACCTCTTGACTTCATGAACATACTTGACATTACTGTAACATCCACTCTCTCTTGGAAACCCCACATTACAGGAATAGCTAAGTCTGCCTCTAAGGAACTGAGTTTCCTGTTTATATGTTGAAACTTCTCTTCTGAACAGTTGCTCCATTCATACAAGCGATTGATTTGTCCTTGTATAGAGTACTGCTCTCACATTAGGGGTGGTTCTAGCTCTGCATCCTTACTTGACAGAGTTGAGTTGAAAGCATTCTGCCTTATAAACTGTCCCAGGCTTACTTCCACACTCGACCCCTTTTCTCTACACCACAATGTTGGTTTACATTCCCTCTTCTATAGGTATTGCTTTGGTTTTTGCTCCCAAGAGTTGGCTGCTTGTGTGCCCACACCACAAGCTAGACCACACAATACTCAGCAAGCTGCTTCGTCACATGATTATTGTGTGGCCATCAGCAACTCAAGGGTGGGCCGTTTTGATACCTGCTTCTCCCTATACATTAAAGCCCTGGAACTCTCTACCCTCTCATGTCTTTCCCAGTAACTATGACCTAGCACATTTTAAAAGAGAGGTTTTTCACTTTCTCAAAAATTTGTAAATACTTTCCCCTTGTCTTTTCTTTTTCTGTTTCATAATTCTCTGTATATTTCAGTCAAGGCCTGGCCCTAATATAGACTTTTGTCAATGACTGGAACCTTCAGTGTAAAGAAAGAAAAAAATCACACCAACATCTTTCACAATCACTTCTGTAAGTGTTAGAAGTACATTGATATACAATTCTTTTATGCACAAAAGTTACTTCTAAGTTGCTGGCCTTTCGTACATGTGGCTTTCTAATGACTTCTTCACACCAGATATCCTTTCCACATCTTCATTCTCTGTATGACCTCTTAATTCCAACTATTTTATGTAAATTATCCATCTCTGATGTTCATAATTTTGTTCCATCATGCTTGTACAGTACACTGCTTTCATTTCACATCTCTTATTATCCCATTATACCCTGTGCAAAGAACATTAAATAGTCATGCTGACACTGCAATACTTTGATGCATTTTACATTTATTTCAAACCATTGTTTCATAAACTATTTACTCTGGCAAGCCATTATAAAAGTGCTTGATAGCTTTAAGTCTTCCATGCACATCTTTAAAACATAAGAACTTTCCATTCAGCTTTCCCATCAACTTTATCATTTTCCTTTTTCTGAATCCATGATTGCTCCATACACTTTCTTCTTCAGCCACCTGAGCACAAATACTAGCTCTTTATGCCAGTGCTGTCTTCTGTTGTAAATCTGCCTTCCTCTTCACTTACGCAGGGTTCATTACTACCCTTGAGAAAGTCAAGATTTTGCCATATGGCATATAATCTTTGCTAAGAAGACTTAATTTTCTGTAATTCTTACAATCAGCTTTACTCTCTGTACATTTTACAGTGGCACAGCCACTGCCATCTTTCAGTCATCAGGCTCATAACCACTTTTCCATGCCTCCATTCACTTTTTCCAGGAATTTCATCCTCATTCATCACTGTTACACTTACCACCCCATTTATACTATCATTTTTTTTCCACTTTATTTGTGTATGAATGCACCTTTTACCTCATTGTAATATCTCCCTTTCTCCTGCACCTAGTCTGCTCTCTCCATATGTTTTGTTCTTGTTTTACCAGTAGGCACATCTCATGTCCCATTACCTTAAATCATTTCTTGCAAGTGAGCTCTTTATCTTTTGCAGATCTCATCCTTTGTCACAATCAGCCTTCCTTGACTTATTTATTGAATCTAAACTCCTCACACAAACTTTATTTTTTGTTTTGTTTCTGTTTAGCTGTATCCAAAATGGCCCATTATTCTCGTGTGGGTTCTCATTCATTCTTCTGAAATCCTTTTTTATTGTCCTTAAAGGTATATTTACTTTTTAAATTTTCTTTTTTGGGGATCATATACAATTCAGTTTAGTTTCAATTTATTTCTCTGTTAATGGAAGATATACATCCCAAACTTTTTTCCACAATCATCTTCCTTAAATCTTCATTAACATGATGCTTCTATCCTTTCACATTCTCTACCAGTGCAGTGCACAAGTACCACTTAGGAAAGCATAGTATTCTTTTATAGCAGTTTCTTTCAGAGTACTTCAATTATTGTTTGTCATTTTCTAAACAGGCGTTGGGTCCCTGACAGATTTAACTGAAGATGGAAATTCCAGAAACAGATAGTGAGGATGAGATGGCACCAGGATGGGAGGAGAGATGCACTGCAGATGGTCTTGTCTTTTATGCACAGTGAGTTAACTTGATTTACTGTAAGGTGTGATTCAGTACATTTTAGCAATTGAGCAAGTTTATTTTACATTAAGGACTACCTGAGGTTGGATGTTTTAATGACTAAAAGGAAAAGGTGGATCAGAATGAAAGTTTTTCAAGGTAACTCCAACATCATCCCTCCTTAATGTAATTAACAAAACTATTGTTGTCAACAAAGGTGTTTAAACACTTGATAAGTAATGTCCCAGTCTTGTTAAATGCATGCAAAACATGCAACTATAATGTGTTTTGGAGAACTTTGTGAAAAATTCTTCTTAGAATTTGTTTAATCACCTTCCTTACTAAAGTATGACATATCTGGAGCAGCATCATACAGTGTCTTAGTGTTGTCATTTCGGAGAGGTTGGCTACTTTTATGACAATACTAAGCTTCTTTATGAATAACTTTACTTTTTCATGAGTTGGCTTATTATTCTCTGTCAAACTGATATTCTTTGATTGTTTATACTGTTAATTATTATGCTGGAATTTTCATATGTATGATACATTACTTGAGGGTGAATGAATGTCAACATTAGAATGGTCATGTTGGTTTTCAGAGAGAACTTTGAGTGCTTTTTCTGATTATTGAAAACATGGTTTATTGTTTATTGTTACCCTCTGTTGAATTGCAAAAATGAGTTTTACCCTGTAATAACAGTAACTTCTCTCATTCACTCATGAAATTCCCTGATTATCGACCACAAAATCTTCTTCTTTAAAGCTGGTGGTATTTTATAGTTGCCATCATAATTTATCTTGTTATCTATTTCATTTCTACAGGGGCTGTATATGTCCTAGTTTGGAGCACTGCTCCAGTGGAAACAGAATCTTTCAGTTTGGTTGATTTTCTTGGCATCACCCCTCTTCAACTATCCCTTTCTGTGGGCAGCTATGTTGCTGCCTTCTCTCTTTTCTGCAGAAATCATTTTGACCTCAGATATCGTGAGGTATTTACATGTATCCCTGCCCCCAGTGTTTGGATGCAAGGCATGCATCTGGCTGATGCTTTCCACAGTTTCTGTGTGAAGACTTGTCACTCGAGAACCAATGGTTATGAAACCCTTCCTTTCCTAGAACAGCTGAACTGTAGAATTTTCTTTTCACCCCTTGTCTTTGCAGACACCTGTGAAGCCCTAATTGGTTTTTTGCTCTCTTTTCTCCTTACTTCATTTCTTTCACCCAAGATGGCCTTTGACTGGGGAAAGTTTTGATAGTGTCATTTTAGGCCAGTGTAAAAAAGAGAATCATTTGGGCCCTATGATGACAGTTACATGGCAGAAATAGGCTCGCTAAATGGCAAAAAAAATTTTGTACTGTTAAGGAAAACTAAAGAGATTATAGCCGCTAAGGAAGTTTTTTTCTTTTCTTGATGTGTTGTGTTTTTCACATAAATTAGTTTTTAGGTTCTTTTTTCAGTCTACTATTTTTTCTAGAAAAACCTAAAGTTAGGAATACAGAAAGAGACAAACTTAAGACTGAAAGGGTCAAACTGATAGCTGCCCAGTTGAATAGAGTTCCAGTAAGAGTAATGAGTCCACTGTCATGATTTTCACTAATATTGGTGAGATGATTTCTCCACAACCTTAAAGTAACTAGCAAATCTTTGAAAACGAATGCCAGACTAGGATCAGAGACCTTTTGGGTTGTGGTCTGCATGTTGCCTTGGGCCCCTGATGATTTTTGGTTTCAGATGCTCTGTGGTGCAATCTGAGCTGCTTTACAGGTTTAGCAGAGAAATGGATGAAAAAAGTTACAAAGCTGAATTTTATAAAAAGAAAAATGACGTAGGAAGGCCGGGCTGTAATTGAATTATAAAGAGGTTAATGAAAGGGAAAAAGAAGAGACAAGGAAAAGTATTGACAATCATGCAGGATTAGGACTCTCTGGAGTGAGAAGGTGATTGACTTATACAGCCCTGCCAAAGATGACCTCTAATTTATGGGGTAACCTCTAGCAGGCGGAGTCTGGTAACACTCATATGCATGGATACCTGTTTGAGTGTCAGATAAGTGAGAAGTCTTTCTTTACATTCTCACTTTCTTAAGTGAACATTTTACATAACACTTGTAGTGAAGGCTGTAGAAGTAAAGTACTGACCTTAATGTCAAAAGAAGAGACACCTTCTGTATTGATCTTCCATTTTCCTGTATTTTTTTTTTTTTTACTGTCCTTTTCACTTGCTCTTTGCTCTCTGCAGCCTTGCCTCTAGTAACTCTTTATACTCTTGATGAGTAAGTGCAGTTCTTTACACATTCATCTCTTTTATAAGCAGTTAGTTACCGCTTAATTTTTTGACAGATTAGTACGTGCAATTCTTTAGTAAATGATGAAATGTTACTGGTGAGCATGCAGTTCAAGACTTGAAGATGGTATAAAATTCTTAAACTACTAAGGACTCACTGTTAGTTCAACTATATGAAATTAATGTAGTGTATGACTGTCTTATGTATGCAGTTTTTTATTGATTTTCTTTTTATCTTACCATACTGCAGTAGCATATCCTTGATCATGATTTTTGTTACAAGCAGTTTGAATTAGCAGTTTCGTTAATGGATTTACATTTACTTTCAGTCATAGCAGCAGAACTACACAGTGGCATCACCCACGGACCAACAAAAGAAAAAGAGTCACGGGGGGTACGTTTTCCATCTGCTGTGATAATGGCTTATTTTACTAATAGTCATAAGCTGGTTTAGTCTTTGAGTTTAAAAGCCTTACTCTGATATTTAGTGATTTCATATTTAATTCCCAGTGAAATGATATATTGATTAAAGTTAGGGTGAAATGTTTTGAGAAATGGATATAGAAGTGATCATGGAATTTTTGATGCCATTGACAGTTTAGTTGGATATCACTGTAGCTTCAGTTGCCATATAAGGAATAGTGCATGAATCTGTTATTTTTATGTATATCTTTTATTCTATTGTTCATGAATATCAGCATGTTGATTTAAAGGGTCTGTCTTGTGAAAGAAATTAATGTAATATTGGTCCTTATGAATATCATCTTTCTCAACAGAATTACCCTTTGGATGGGAAAGACAGATCACTGAAGAGGGAAAGGTATTTTTTGTTGATCATATAAACCATAAGACTACTTATACTGATCCTAGACTTGCTTTTGCGGTAGAAGAATCAAAATCCCTCACAGACCTAAGGCAAAGGTTTGACTGCAGCACCACTGGTATACAGGTCTTACATGGACGAGACTTGACAGGTCAAGTTGCCATCGTTACTGGCGCAAACTGTGGAATTGGTAAGCCAATACTAATGATATTCAGTGTTTGAATACTGTAAAAATATATCTTGCTTTTATATGTATATATTTTTTCATACCTGATTGCTGTTTTCCATGCTAATGAGGTAGTGCCAGAAGCAGATAAGGAAAGGCCACATCCACTCACATTCATTCTTTAGCTGTCACACATAGTGCACTAATACTACAGCTCCCTATCCACAACCAGGTACCACAAACCCTTCTGTGGTTTTCACCAGATGCTTCACTTGCTCTGGTTCGGTCCATTGACAGCATGTCGAACCCAGCATACCACACTGTTCCAATCCACTCCATCCCATGGATGCCCTTTCACCTCCCTGCATGTTTAGGCCCTTCCCCTTTTGCTCCCATTGTTGATGTCCCTATTATGTCCCTATTTGTTCCCTTGTCTATTGCACATTATTTACCTTGTCCCAAAACATCTATTTATTCTCCCTAAAGTTTGATGATCCTCTCTCTCTCCCCAACTCTCATTTATGCTGTTTTTCAACCCCTGCACCTTCTTCTTAACATCATGCTGCTTTTTCTTAGACATCTCCCAATCATTTGCACTCTCTCCTTGTAAGAACCATTCAAACACCTCTATTTTATCTTTCACTAACAACTTTACTTCTTCATTTTCCACATTCACTACTTTTTTAATTTGCCCACCTCCCATCTTTTGCATGCCACATGTATCTCTTGCACGTGCCATCCCTGCTTCCCCAAATAGCTCCCACTCCTCACCCACTCCCCTCACTTTATGTGCTCTCACCTTTTGCTATTCTACTCTCAATCTCTCCTGATATTTCTTCACACAAGTCTCCTTTCAAAGTTATCTTACTCTCATCACTTTCTTCTCCCTAACATTGTCTTATCTTTTTCAAAAACCTCTACTCTTCACCCTTGCCTGCATAAGTTAGTGATCAGACATCCCACCACATGCCTCTCTCAGCACATTTACATCTAAAAGCCTCTCTTTTACATGCCTATCAATTGCTATGTAATCTAATAATGCCCGTTGACCATCTCTCCTACTCACATACGTTTACTTGTGTATATATCTTTTTAAACCAGGTAGTCCCAGTCACCAGTCATTTTTCAGCACACTACTCTGCAAGCCCTTCACCATTTCCATTCATAATACTGAATACCCCATGAGCACCAATTATACCCTCAACTGCCACATTACTTATCTTTGCATTTAAATCATCCATCACTAATACCCGATCTCTTGCACCAAAACTGCTGACACACTTGCTCATCTGCTCCCTAAACACTTGCCTCCCATGATCCTTTGTCTTATGGCCAGGTGTATAAGCACCAATAATCACTCATCTCTCATCATTGACTTTCAGTTTTATCCACATAAGTCTAGAATTTACTTTCTTACACTATCACATACTCCCACAACTCATGCTTCAGGAGTAGTACTACCTCTTTCCTTAGCTCTTGTCCTCTCACCAACCCCTGACTTTACTCCCAAGACATTTCCAAACCATTCTTCATATTTGCTCTTGAGCTTTGTTTCACTCAGAGCCAGAACATCCAGGTTTCTTTCCTCAAACATACTACCTATCTCTCCTCTCTTCTCATCTTGGTTACATCCACACACATTCAGACATCCCAGTGTGAGTCTTCAAGGAGGATGAGCACTCCTTGCTAGACATATACATATGATATATACATACATATACACATATTCCTGGGGATAGGGTAAAAAGAATGCTTCCCACATATTCCCTCTTTGTTGTAGAAGGCAACTAAAAGGGGAGGGAGCTGGGGGCTGGAAATCCTCCCCTCCCGTTATTGATTTTCCAAAAGAAGGAATAGAGAACAGGGCCAAGTGAGGAAATTCCCTCTAAGGTTTAATCTTCTGTTCTTGACGCTGCCTCAGAAATGTGGGAAATTGCAAATATGTGTAAGAAAATAAAACAAATGTATACACATGAGCATATTCAAATATGCTCACCTTCATCCATTCCTGACACCACCCTACCCCACAGGAAACAGCACAAATGCACAAAGGGGAAGAAAAAAGATAACATATACATTCTCTTCTCTTCCCCCACACCCGATTACCGCCCCCTGCGTCAGCATGGTGGTGCCAGGAAACAGACAAAGAAAGGCTACATCTGCTTACACTGATTCTTTAGCCATCGTATGTAATGCAGCAAAACCACATGATTTGTTTCCAGACTACTGTATGTGAAAATAAAGTATAACATAATGGTAATTTTCCTCTTGAAGCTAATATTGTCTCCTCATGCACCATCCTAATTGTTCTTTCATTATTCTCATTAGATAATTGATTTGGGTCCATCATATACTGATACCTCACAAAGACTAAAGGTCTGTCTTACTTGGAGGTCTTTCTTGTGACTAAGCCCTCCCTCTGTCTTTACTCTCCTCACTTACCTCTATTTCTGTTTGTTGTTGTTGTTAGGAAAAACTATGCACATCAGCTTTTGTGTTAAGTTTTCTTTCCGTGACACAAATGATGCTGTGCACTTGGCCTCTGTACTGCCACAAAGCAGCCAGCCAAAATGTATCCTGACAGTCACTGTACTTTCAACTTGTGCAAGGCTGTCAAATGAAGTCCACTTTTTACGATACAGACATTACTTTCCTTGCCCTTCTTGACATAGCACAACCCACAGCATTAGCCTTATGCTTACAGGCCATATGTAAGGGCACAAAACAAGTTAAAGTTATTAGAAGTTTGTACTGAATTGAGATCAAATGTGAAGCTCATTACTCAGTGAGAGCCACAGTAAGATAGAAAAATACAGCTACAGTGCAGGCAATGCTTGGGTGACGCGGTTATCTAACTCATGCATCGCATTTCATGCTTCATGCTACCACTGTGCTGGATCCTGCAACCACTACAGGACTTGTTTGATGGGCAGAAAAAAATATTGAGGATACGCGAAACATGCTGATGTTGGTTACATTATCTTAAGTGTGGATACTCAAAATCAAAGATGATAATACAGCAGTGAGCAAGGGACCTCTGTTTATTATTTTTCCTTGGTTCAGAGTTGAAGCTTATGGGACATTTGCTGCTATAATGAGTTTTTCATAATTGTGAATAAAGGTAACCCTGTACCCTTACAGGTTATGAGACAGCAAGATCCTTGGCCTACCATGGTTGCACTGTTGTCTTTGCCTGTCGTGACCTAAGGAAGGCAGAGGAAACCATTGCCCATCTAAAGAAACAAAGGCCCAGCTCCTCTTGTCATGCTTTTCAGGTGGATCTTTCATCTCTCACCAGTGTAAGAATGTTTGCACACACATTTTCTGTCAGGTTTGAGTAAGTATGATTTAATTCTCAACTATAAGATTTTTTCTGCTGTGTATTGTTACAGAAATTGTTATGATTTTGTATGCATGTTAGAAATACAAAGCATAGACAACCATTGAATGTGAAACCAGACTACTATGTAAACTGGTAACTCCATTTCCGAATGAGAGACCACCAAAACCTCACCAGTTATGCAGTGAGCTGACTTGCTTCTTCTAGTCACTTAACTTTAGAAAGTGCATAGCTTACTTTTCAGTTGGACCTGCAAATCTCTCAAGTTGATATCTCAGCTGTAGAGGACTATACTGTGGATTCAGTCTTTTATCCTTTGCTTTTAATTCATGAACAGTGAACAGTGATGCCAATAGGGCTTATATTTTATCATTTATCCTTTGCTTTTGATTTTGAAAAGGGACATTAGTAACCTATGTATCCTACTTTTTTTTTCTTTGCTTTTAATCTATAAGCAGTGAATGATGTCAGTAAATATATATCCTTTCCTTTATCTTGTTTTTAATTCATGAATAGTGATGCCAGTAGCCTACATAACTTACCTTTATCCCATGACTTAAGATATGAAAAGTGATGCCAGCAGCATAGTGGTGAATTAGGTATGCAAATTTTTTTTTTTTTTTCAAATTAAATTTGTGGTTTTCAAAAGAAATGGATAATCTCATTTTCAGCCTTCATGTTGAGGAAAGACCCAGTTAGCATTTATGCATCTTATCGTAGAATTCGTACAACATTATTTAAGATGATTCTTTCATAAAGAATTAGCATTTGTCAAATTTAAGGCTTTATGATAAATAAAACATACATTGTATCTGATTAGTAGCTCAGTGCTTTTCAAGAAGTGTGCCATGGCACACCAAAAACCTCCTCTTTACTGTTCTGTAAAGATGAGAAAATTTACAAGTGTGCTGTAGATCGGGAAAGGTTAAAAAACATTTTAGTAGATTATGATTGCCTTTCAGCCGGTGTGACATACTTGTGCTTAATGCTGGAGTCTTTGGTCTTCCACACACTTTAACAGAAGATGGACTGGAAACTACATTCCAAGTCAACCACCTGTCTCATTTTTACTTAACTTTGTTGCTCCAGCCATTACTTGTGCGATCTGTTCCCTCTAGAGTCGTCTTTGTGTCTTGTGAAGCTCATAGGTAAGTTTTTTACTGGATTGTATTTAAGAAAAGCAAGTTTAGGAAGTCTCACTTAGAGAGTTAGGCATTCCTGCCCATTTTATTTGCTAGGAGGGTTGGGTTATGCAAATAGTCCTCACAAAAGGTGCATATGCTTTGGAAGAAGGAGCATGCATGCAGTTTCTTTCAACAGAATATGCAGATTCATATGTTTGAATGGAATTTGATGAGATTGAATGAAGAATGTAAGACAATGGAAGACGTAGAGAAACATGGAAAGGAAAATTAGATATGTTTGTGTGAGATAAGGTTGAGGACTAGTGGGCCCTTTGAAAGGAGTGAAAGAAGGGATTGAAACCAAGCTTGCTAGATGATACTGATGTTTATGCAGAAAATGTAGAAATATTTATGAAGGTGAGTGATTGGAAAAGATATTTGAATATAAATTTATGTCAAGTTCTTTTGTGATGAACTGACCGTAATGATTTTGTATATGCTATTAAGTAATAGGAAGAATGAGGTTAAAGATACCCCTTGTAGAGAATTTGAAAGAGCAGAGGAGAATTTACATTTTGGGAAACTTTGTCCCCAATGGATAACTTAAAGTAATGTTTAGAGAATTGAGGAGGAGTGACAAACAGGTACCAGGCATTTGTGATGGTGGCATATTATATGCATCAATAGGTATGTGTTTTCCAAGTGCATATTTTGAACATAAAAGAAGTCACAAATATGCATGTTACAGACAAAGGGAAAACAGGGTAGGAGAGAGCATGATTGATGTTTCTTAAAATTGAAAAGAATATATAGTTTGCATGAAATTTGGTCTAGGAAGGCATAGAGAGGAGGCATATCATAGTGTCAGTAATATGTAGCACAATGCACCCATGAGTGTAAAACCCTCCCTTTAGAGTATAAATAGGTAATGACACCCATATGGAAATACATTCCTCATGCATGTACAAGCTATGATTCCTTATCTGCATTCTGGACACTATCTATCTCCTCAATATTACAAATACTGATGCAACATCACAAGATTTGTCCTTGTCTTTATAGAGTATGCAAAGGATAGTTGCATATTTGTTTTGTCTTCATTGTGTTAGCTGCTTCTTGTGTAGTTTAGCCTATTAATGTAGAGTGTATAGGACCAGGGCTAGGACTAGGCAAAGGTGAGCAAGGCAGTGACTTCAGGACCTTTACTTTGCATATGTAAATTTGCTGAGCTTAAGGAAGTTTCAAGAAATACCAGCAGTTTAGCGCTCATATCAAACGAAAATGAATTTTTCAAGGAGTTTGATTACTGTGCTTTGATTCATGTAGTTGTCCTTACAAAATCATTCAAAATTGATAAGACATTTTCCAATTTTTACTTCATATTCTCATTTTTCACTTACAGGTGGAGCCATTTAACGATAAGTCTCTCACAGTGTTCAGGAAGATGGCCACATCCAGCCAGCAGGACTACAGGTCTTGAAGTGTTATATTGTGCGGTTGTCATTTATTGAATTAAGTGTTTTGTGTACTGTGTGGGGTTGCTTCTTGTGAATGGTCTTGTGATATGTTGATTCAATATCTGTAATGTTGGAGAGGTGTATTGTCCAGCATGCAGATGAGAAACCATAGCTTGTACATGCTTGTGGAATGTATTTTCAAGTGGGTGTAATTACCTATATGTACTCTATGGGGAGGTTTTAATGCTCTTGGGACCCCATCTCTTGAACATTCTTTGCTATCATACATCTTAGATTTATGTATGCTGTCTTCAGTAACCATGCCCTCAGTCCATCTGTTCTAATCATCCACACTCTTATACTAAAAAAAATTTTTTATATCCACATGTTTCTTACTTAAGTTCATGTTATGTCCTCAGGTTGATCCACTTTGTTGATCTCTTAAAAACTTTACATTGAGATCATGTCACCCCACACTTCTGTATGTCGAATAGAGTGGAGTTTAAGACTGGGTTGGAAGGGTAGGTGTTTTGTGCTTGTTTTGATGTATACATACATATATTTTTGTTGTGTTTTTAGGGGAAGGGGGGCTCTGTAAGTATGGGTTATTGAAGGATGAAACAGGAATAAGTTTTATAAGCTTAAAGGAGCTTTGAGATGTCCATTGGCAAATATAAAGGCAGCACTTCATTGAGCCAGCTTTCACTTGGTGTAAGAAAACAAGGATGAGTATGGCAGGATTAGAATGGAGGAACAAAGAAATTTTGTAATGCATATTGTGAATAAGACAGGAGAAAATCCGAAACTTTTTTGTAAATTCATCTGCTATATGTTGTCAGTTAAAGAGCATCTGAACATGCAAAGGGATTCAGTGAAGAATTATTGAGGATTATGTGGATATGTGAGGAATTGAATAACAAGTTCGAAAGTGTTTCCACGAGTCTGAAAAGCCCTTCCCACTCAATACAAATTGGTAATCAAAACACACGCACACACACTCACATGGTTGATGTAGTTCAAGCCAATTAAATGCAAAGTAATGAGGATGTGTCATAATGAAAGAATGTCATTATAATCATTTAGCAGCAAACAAGCTGCAGAAATCTGTTTCTGAGAAAGACTTGGGAGTTGACATTGACCCTAATGTTTCACCAGAATAATTAAGATCAACTGCTTACTAGCAAATATGGGAATAATATTCAGATAATTTGATAACGAATAATTCAGCAAGCTGTTCACATCATACATAGTGCCAAAATAAGAGTGTTTTTCGAGTTTGGTCACCACTTGTAAAGATGGACAAACAATTAGTAGAGAAGGTTCAGAAGAGAGCAACAAAGATAACAGAATTAAGAGAGCTGAGTTACAGGGAAAGTCTAGAGGTTTTAGATTTGCCCAGCATGGAAGAGAGAAAAGTTGGGGGGTTAACTTGATCATAATCTTTGAATTTTTAAAATAGATTGATGATGTAGACAGTGAGCAGTTCTTCCGATGATGTAGGGATAGAACACTCAGAGAACGTAACATGAAATTTAGGAAAGAACTTGTTAAAAGACTGAGAAAGTACTTTTACTGTAAAACAGTGTTGGATGAATGGAACGAAATGTAGACAGCATACAGAAATTGAAAAAGTTGTGACAGAAAAAGTTCAGCACACAAGTGTAAAACTTCCTTACACAGTAGAAATAGGTAATTACACTATAAGATTCTTTTCATGAAATTTTCATATATTACAGATTTTCTGCCCTGGATACTGAAAATATCTCAGAAGAACTGCTCTCTCCTTCACACAAATCTACCTTTACCTCCATAATGGCCTATTGTAACTCAAAATTGTGTAATGTCCTTACTGCACTGGAGATGCAGAGAAGATTTGGTAATTTAATGCTCAAACAATGGGCTTTTTTTTCTTGTACATTAAGATATTTAATATTATATACCAGTTAATGATATCTTCTGATTTGCCCTTTAAGGCAGCCAGTAGTTAAAAGGTAATCTGAACATTATGGTTATGTAAATAACTATGGTGTAAAAAGAGGAGACATTTTCTGGGAGGGCAAAAATAGTTATGTTTTAAGTTATAGTAGTCCCATCAATATTATATGGTTACAAGGCATGGGCTGTAGATAAGGGTATGTGGAAGCGAGTGAATGTGTTGGAAATGAAATGTTTGAGCATGATATGTAGTGTGAGATGGTTTGATCAAATAAGTAATGGAGAGGTAAGAGAGAGGTATGGTAACAGAGAAAGTGTGGTTGATAAGAGCTGAAGACGGCATGCTGAAATGGTTTGGACATATATGTATCAGAATTAGAGGGAACAAGGAGAACGGGGACACAAAATTGGAGATGGAAGGATGGAGTGAAGAAGATTTTAAGTAATTGGAGCGTGAACATGCATAGGATAGAATGAATTGGAGTGATGTGGTATACTGGAATAGATGTGCTGTCAATGGACTTAACCAGAGCATGTGAAGTGCCTGGGGTAAATGATGGAAAAGTCTATGGGGCCTGGTTGTGGATAGGAAGCTGTGGTTTTGGTGCATTACACAACAGCTGGAGAATAGATAAGAGTGGATGTGGCCTTTCTTTGTATGTTCCTGGGGCTACCTCGCTAACTCGGGAAATGGCAATCAAGTATGAAAAGAAAAGTTATAAAGATAAAATGAAAATGACTATTGAAAAGCATCAAGCAGAAGGTAAAGAGCTCTAAACAGCTTTTATGAATCTGGAGAAAGTGCATGACAAAGTTGATTGGAATGCTTTATAGGATATGTTAAGGATATATTTGGGTAGGGGACAACTGTTAAATGTTGTGAAAACCTTCTACAGAGGAGCAGATGCATGTGTAAGTGTGGATGGGGACTTATGGAAAAGTTTTGGTATACATGTGGGTTGAAGCAGGACTCTGTGATGTCACTGTGGCTTTTTGACTTATGAATGGAAGTGACAAGAGAGATGAAAGGAAAACTAGAGGTAGGGGGTACAGAGATAATGTGGTGGTGTTATGTTGGCTAGTGACAAGCTTGTTTATGGATGATACTCCATTGTTTGTTGAGAGTGAAGAGAAGTTGCAGAAGTTTGTACGTTTTATGATGTGTGTAAGCATAGGTAAATGAAGGTAAATCAAGTAAAAGAAAAGCAGTGGTGTTTGAATGGAAACAGAGTAAGATTATAAATGTTGCAAAGCCCTGTAGAGTGCGAGAAGAAAGTATACTATACCCTGTTATAGATATGGGGGGAGATAGACTAGAGAAGGTGATAAAATTTAAGTGTTTACGAGCTGTCTGGTAAAGTTTGGTGAAATGGAATGAGAGATAAAGGAGAAAGCAGTACAGGGTAAAAGAGGTATTGAGTCCCTTAATAAATAATGAAAGGTAGAGATGTAAGTCCTCTGGACCCTGACCTCTTCAGCCAGAACATGGACATGGAATGAGTCGCAGAAGTCAAGAATCCAGACTGTGGAAATGAACTATTTGAAAGGAGCTCGTGGTATGACTTGATGGAATGAAGAAAGAAATGAGAGATTTAGTATGACAGAATGAATTGTGGAATGGTGGAGTGGGTGAAACATAATACTTTGAGGTGGTTTAGGCATGTGGAAAGAATGCAAGATAGGATGTTTACAAGGACAGTGTATGACAGTATGATCAGAATGGTTATTATAAGTGGGAGTCCACTATGACAAGGAGAAATAAGAGTGGTAGAGTACTGGAGGGAGAGAAAATGCGAGGGAGGCATGTAAGGACAGGGATAAGTTGAGACTCTTTCTGTGTCCACTTCCTCCATGGGAGTTCCCAAAGGGAATGGGCATCAGAGTAGATTGAGAGATAGATTGATAAAATAATAAAGTGTATGTATGTATATGTCTGTGGGTGTGTATGTATTTATGCGTTGAGATGTATAGGTGTGCATAATTGCGTGTGTGGACGTGTGTGTATATACATGTGTATGTGGGTGGGTTGGGCCATTCTTTCGTCTGTTTCCTTGCGCTACCTCGCTAACACGGGAGACAGCGACAAAGCAAAAAAAAAAAAAAAAATTTACCTGAGTTATTTTACATTTAAAAGGGTGACCTCAGTCATAGAAACTTATTGCCAGAGGAAATTCACATAGCTTTCAATAATTATGCATATGTGACATACATGCTACACAGTACTTGAGCATTAATTTTGTCTATAGTATGCTTTTGCAATACAGTATTATCATTGTTTTTTCATACTTGTTTGCTGTTTCTCATGTTAGTGAGGTAGTACCAGGAACAGATGAAGAAAAGGCGTCATTTGCTTACATCCATTCTGTACCTTTCATGTATAATGCACTCAAGCCATAACCCCTAGTCCATAACCAGTCTTCACTGACCTTTTTGTGGTTTCCCATCTCTTTCATATGCCTTAGTTCAGTCCATTGGCATCACGTCACCCAGTTATCATTATTCTTTCTTTCTTTCATACTATTTGCCATTTCCCGCGATAGCGAGGTAGCGTTAAGAACAGAGGACTGGGCCTTTTGTTTGCTGTTTCTTGCAGAGAAAGACTGCATTTGCTCACATCCATCTTTAACTGTCGGGTGCATTAAACCAAATCATGTAATGCTTTTGTGTAAAACCAGGCCCAGCAGATCTTTCCATGGTTTTCCCTGGCAGCATCATATGCCCTGATTCAGTTCATTGACAGCTCATCATCCCCTGTACATCAAATCCCTTCATTTCACCCATGCTTACCCTACAGATAATGTTATCTTACAAGACCGACAGAATGTAGAGGCTGTCTCAGCATATGGGAAAACTTATTTCTTGACTTCAAATAATCAATTAGCTACCTGTAATGAGTAATTTGTAGTGATTTAGTTATCACTATACATACATTCCTGATTTGGGCTTGCTATTTTTGTTTGCCATCTTGTTAAGATGTCAAGGCAAGATACAAGTTAGATTACCTCAAAATCACCTTGTAGGCTCAGTAAATACAATAGAAACTCTTTACTAGCCACTTGTATCATTACTTTTTGGTATCTTACACCTACTTACATTATTTCCCTTTATAGTTAAGAAGCATCCTGACAGGTGAGAAAGGAAACGATAGATTAACTAGATTGACCACATCATATGAAAATCACCCTACTAACATAGATCATCCATGCAGTTTAACTGTGGCCCTATAGGCTGATAGGGCTGTAAGTTTAGAGCATACCTCTGACATACTGTCATCAAAGAAGTGTAATAACTGATCATTTTACTAGTCAGTGTTCCAGTTATATTCTCATCCCCATATACTGTGGAACCTTTTTTACCAATTTATCTATGAAATTAAACTAATTTTCACATTCTTTCTTTCTTTCATACTATTCGCCATCTCCCGCGATAGCGAGGTAGCGTTAAGAACAGAGGACTGGGCCTTTGAGGGAATA
>JAUTXX010449038.1:0-10232 GCA_032273605.1 Panulirus laevicauda
ACTTGATCATAGTCTCCAGAATCAGGCTGTTTGTGAAAGAAAAATGGAAAGGAAGATAGAGTGGGATATGGTTGGATCAATAGAATATGGAGAGGATTTAGAATTTTTGTGTTTATGGTATATGTTTGGAGGAAAGACTGGGAGAAAGAACTTTGAACAGCAGGCAGATAACTAGAGATTTAAGGTAGGTAATGATGATAGAATTCGTCATCATGTGTGACAAGTTAGAAACAGTAGTGCCACCTATTGTTATATGCTTTTTAAACATTTGATGTATAATGTCAGAGGTGCTTTCAGTTTGTACATTCATAAAAATGATTTTCTGAAGAGTAGATAATGAGTTTAGATTGATTGAGTAATGAAGGATACAGAGGAAATTACAGTGCTGTGAAAGGTGTTGATAAATTGAAAGATGTACAAAGCTTGCATGGATATATGAAGAAAATGGAATTATAGATTGACTAAATCAGTGTCTGAGAATGAAGCTGATTAGTCAGTTCATCATTTAAAGTTAGTTTGTTGTACCAAAGTATTCTTTGAACTTTTGGTTCACTGGATGATGCTATTTTAGTTCAGGTTGTGCCTCTTTAATGTCAAACTTGGGACCTGGCCGTTGCCAGACCACAGAAAATGCTGGAAAACAGAAATTGACCCCAAAGGAACCCCCTATGTAAACATATGCCCAACCCGTAGTGTTACCAGCTCATTCCACATACATATTACTGTGTTATCAAAGGTAGAACAAAGCCTAAAATAGGAAATAATACAACCATTAATGCTTCCAAACAAGGTTTTTATTATTACATCAGAAGTACATCAGGGTCAGCTGGGTCTTCATGGTCAGCACTGTCTTCAGGATATACTGGGTCAGCAATGTCTTCATGGTCAGTTGTGTCTCTAGGATCAGCAGGGTCATCAGGGTCTCCATGGTCAGCAGATGCTTGCACATAAGGGACAGGGGAAGTGTAGGGAAGTGGATTTTCTACACTGGAATGAGCCTTGGCAGTGTTATTAATGACCTTTGTCAACCACTGGTGCAATGTAGCTTGCTTCTGGTGCTTTGGCTTTTAAATAATTTTCTTTGAATCAAATAAACAGACATAATTTCTTGTTCTGTTTTAAAGTCACTTTGCTCCAGTCCTGCAATTAAGTCTCTTCATCTGGATACTTTTATCTATAGAAATTCATTCTTCTACTTCCTTGTTTTCTTCAGCACTTTCTTCATGATGATCTTGTTTCATCTCACCTTGCTGAACCATCTCCTTGATTTATGGATCAGTTAGTTGATAAACAAGAGGTTCATCATGATCAATGTTCATCAATTCTTCTAGGTTTTCCACAGTAATCTCTTTGGATATTGCTAACAGTGCTGCCCTAGTGGCAGCAGATTCAAAACGTTCCGGACTACAGAGCATTGGATTAGAGAGGTACAACCTTTATCATGGAAAATATCATATGAAAATGAATTATTATGTTGTAATGAATGAATCATATAAATTTTTTGTTGTACTGAATAAATCATATGAAAATTAATTTTTATGTTAATTTAGATTCAGGTATCTGCTTTATCATCTTCATTATTCTAAATTCCCTGAAACTTATAAAAGGATTTATCTCAGTTTCTGCCATACACACTTTTACTGAATTCAGAGAAATATTGCACAAACATTTTGGCTGACTTTCATATCCATAGCACAACATATTGGAGACGTGAAACAATAGTCAGATAATTTTTTTCAGAAAACTTATTCTTAACTTGGTTATCATTTAATTCAGGCTGTGGAAAAGAATGAAGTGTACTTCACTATATATGCATCTGGGCAAATAGTATAGTAAAAGAACAGAAATGGGAAAACATATGTGGAGGGTAACAGTATTTGTAAATATTTTGCAAATTCCATCATTTATGAGTATAAAAGTTAAATGTAGCCATAGAAAAGAAGTCACAAAGAGAAAGGGCAACCCCTGTGCTTCTTTGGTGTTGCTTGAGTGGTCTGTTTATTCAATGATATTTGAAGTTTGTTTACTCTGTTTGCTCTAGGGTGGTTTGCGACCTGTGTGTGAGTTCATGACCTTCAACTTCTCAATGCAAGCAATTGATCATGTGATCAACTCTGCCTCCAAAACTTTCTACATGTCTGCTGGCTTGGTTTGTATTTTGTTTTTAGTATGTTTAGTATTCATTACTGAAATATAATAAAACTGCAGATGGTAGAAATTTTTTAAACTAATAATGAGCCAAAGGCAGATGATGGCCATCAGTTTATTCATGGTCAACATCTGCCTTGTCCATGAAATCTAGCTAAGTACTGCATAATTTTGTTAGAAAATGTATGAGAATGTGCTGTCATTGGCTTAGCTAGAGGATGACTGACTGTGGAGAGAAATTATTGTGCACTGCCACCTTGGCAGCCACTTGGGCGTAGTGGGCAGCTTTGAAATAGAGACACAAACCTCGATGCAAAGATTTACGTCTAGGAGTTGTCTGGCTCATGTGAATATCTGTCTGGAGGAGCTGAGGGGTTAAACATAGCCAAAGAGATGACTTCTGGTGCCTGCTACACAGATCATCTTATGATAATTCTTTGCATTTAGGGATTAAAAAATGGATGACCCAGTATTGATGTTAATTGCTGAGCAAAGTTATCTGAATCATAGATACTCTCATGTAATCAGAAATAGTCATTGTTCCTTGTAGTTGTGATCCTAATTATTGGATACAGGTGGCACTGTTATGAGTACCTTGTTGCATTCAGAACTGCTAAGTCTCTTAACATATGGAATGGGTCTAACCAGCCCTCTTTAACTTGGAAAAGGCCACATTACCCACAGGGATTTAGGCAAGTATGGATTTATATCACTTGTATACAGCACATGGATATGAGGTTAGACTTGTGACTGATGATTTTCACCTTTAGTGTCTTTTACTCAAGATCACATCATATCTCTCTTTTTCTTTGTCTGTTATCTTGTCAGTTTCCATTCCTTTGGGCTAGTTCATGTTCATACAGCATAAACCCTTTTTCTTTCAATGTTAGATTGAGTATTTTGTGATTTATTTTCATCATCTGTGTGTCCTAGCACTTCCCATATGTATTTTTTCTTTAAGTTTGGGTAGGAAATACACGTAGGCATGACTTTTAGAAACAAATTATTTCACCATGCATATATTTTATGCTTGGAACTGATTGATTTTCTCAGCTTACTTGTTTATGTGACTCTTCATCATTTCGTCATAGTTTTGTATCAGTGGTTCCTCTGGCCATTGTTTACCTTAAAGTTTTTAAGTAACAGCTTCACCCTGCCTTATGCTGTAAACCAACAAGATAATTAGTATAAGCTAATGAAATTTACGTGTTCTAGCTACATGTGCCCATTGTGTTTCGTGGGCCTAATGGATCAGCTGCTGGTGTAGGAGCTCAGCACTCCCAGTGCTTTGGGGCATGGTATTCTCATTGCCCTGGACTAAAGGTAAGTATTATACATTCTCATTGCCCTGGATTAAAGGTAAGTATCATATAGTAATAACTACTGATAATTTCTGTATATTTACTCTACTTAGTAAACATGCTAATTGTATATAATGCAGGTAATTTGAGAGGAAACATCATGCTGTAAAATTTCCACTGATAGTCTGTATTTGAACTGAATATCAATTATTAGATATTCATGTAATGTTTAATCATACTGAATATACTGTGAACAAATATAGAATGATAACTTTTAGAACAGATAGGTTTATATTTCACTCAGTTTCAGAGAGAGCCATAAGAATATTTTCATTTTCCTAGGGACCTGAGGAATTGTAATATGTAACAGCACTAGTGGCTTCATTACGTTTTAATTTTGAGGACTTTTTCATAGTCCTTTAGAGTATTATTATTATTATTATTATTATTATTATTATTATTATTATTATTATGTTGGAGGATCCAGTCACACAAAAGTCCACGTCATAGTTGAAATATAAAGAGATTGATGAAAGGGAAAAAGAAGAGACAAGGAAATTTTGTAGGAAGTGAAAAACCTGTCTTATAAAAAGTGCCAGGTCCTAGTTATTGGGGGACATGTGAAGGGGTAGAGAGTCCCAAAGCTTCGAAGTATAGGGAAAGAAATATTTATTAAAATGGCCCACCCTTAAGTTGCTAATGACCACACAGTAATCATTTGATGCAGCAGCTTGCTGAGTATTGTGTGGTCTTGCAAGTGGTGAGAGGACACAAGCAGCCAACTCTTGGGAGCTGATACCTATAGAAGAAGGAAAGAACCAACATTGCAGCATAGGGCAGATGGGTCAAGTTTTGAAGTTAGCATGGGAGAGTTGATAAGTCGGACCACTTTCATCTCAACTCTGTCAAGTAGGCACCAGAGCTAGAACCACCCCAGATGTGAGAGCAGTACTCCACATGTGGTTGGATCAATCCTTTTTTATAATTGGAATAGCTGTATGGAAGACGAGAAATTTCAACAAATGATCGGGACTTTCTGTTTTGTAGATGCAGATGTAGGTATTTCCATTATGTGGGATTTCCAAGATAGTGAAGATGTTACAGCAAAAAATGAATGTTCATATAATGAAGAGGCAGAATTACAGATCCATCAAAGGAGAGAGGAAATTGAGAGGAATTTTTGATGGAGAAATGGGCAGAAACTGTGTCTTGAAGGCATTAAACCTAACCATATTTTGTCTACCCCACTGAGATATCCTGTCCAAGTCTTGAGTTTGTTAAGGAAGTTGTGTCAAGACGAAATGTAGTTTGAGTGAGAGAAGGAGCAGATTTGAAGGATTTGGATGTGTTTAATTGATATTTGCAATGCCATCATGCTTCATCAGTGATATTGATTGTTTTGCTAATTCTTTGATTATCAACAAAAGTTTATGTGATGTATAGTATTTCGTATTTCAGAGAAATAACTGGAATATATGAGTCCTTTTGCCTGCACCATTTGCTTTATTATCACTCTCTTAGTTGGTATTTCCATAGTGTCGTTTAATGTCACCATAACTGGATAATACTGATCTGATTTTTAAATTAGGATGCATTATGTCCTCTATACATACCAGCTTTGGGCTGTGAACTTTAGAGAGTGACTTTACCATTTGGTGTATTATAATTCTTCCCTTTCATGTATTGGATTATTAATGATATCCTTATAACTGACAGTTGATTTTTTGCTTGTGACTATGAATTACTGGTACTCCAGGTGGTGTCTCCTTACTCGTCTGAGGATTCAAAAGGCCTGTTGAAAGCAGCCATTCGTGACTCTGATCCTGTGGTTGTACTGGAGAATGAACTTCTTTATGGTTCGTCGTTTGAAGTTTCAGATGAGGTTCTGTCCAAGGATTTTGTGCTTCCCATTGGCAAAGCAAAGATTGAACGTGAAGGTGAGTATGAATGAGGTTATATGCTAGAAGCTGGATTCTGATGTCACTGTATTATTTTTTCCACAAGATCAGTGTGTGATTCTGTATATAATATGGATGTTTGAGGACAGTATGTGGTGTAACGTGGTTTGATCAAGTAAAGAAAGGGTAAGAGAGATGTGTGGTAATAAAAAGAGCGTGGTTGAGAGAGCAGAAGAGGGTGTGTTGAGATGCTTTAGACATATGGAAAGAATGAGTGAGGAAAGGTTGACAAAGAGGATATATGTGTCAGAGGTGGAGGGAAGAAGGAGAAGCGGGAGACCAAATTGGAGGTTGGAGGATGGAATGGAAAAGATTTTGAGCAATCAGGGCTTGGACATGTAGGAGGATGAGAGTTGTGCAAGGAGTAGAGTGAATTGGAATGATGTAGTATACCGGGGTCGATGTTCTGTCAGTGGACTGAACCAGGACATGTGAAATGTCTGGGGTAAACTATGGAAAGGTCTGTGGGCCCTGGATATGGATAGGGAGCTGCGATTTCGGTACATTACACATGACAGCTGGAGACTGAGTGTGAATGAATGTGGCCTTTTTTGTCTGTTTTCGTGGCGCTACCATGCTGAAGCGTGGGTTGGCGATGCTGTTTCCTGTGGGGTGGGATAGCGACAGAAATGGATGAAGGCAAGCACGTATGAATAGGTACTTATGTATACATGTATATTCCTGTGTGTGCGTGTATGTATATGTATGTATATGTGCATGTATGGGTATTTATGTATATATATGTGTATGAGTGGATAAACCATTCTTCATCTGTTTCCTGGTGGTACCTTGCTGATTTGGGAAACAGCGATTAAGTATAACATAGATAAATGAATTAACAAATAGATAAATTTTTTAATGTATCTGAAATTCCCAGTTGATTTTCTTATACTTGAAATTGATTTTGCCATTATAGTGCAGTTTCTGCATATGATACATTTTGTGATTAATTGCATTATTGCTTCATGTATCTCAAGCCCCAAAACCATATGCAGCACTATATTTTTTTTCAACTCCTTCCTTTTTATGAGATGGATCAAGTTCTTACTGCCATATGTATTTTTTATAGACATACTTGGTTCTTGTATTGTGTGATAAACTGAGTCTACCTACCTCATGGAAACTACATCATAATCATTAACTTCATATTTACTTAAATATGACTTGCATGTCCATTCATCTTTCAGTTCTTGTACATGGAATACCTCTTTGAAAATAATCTACAAATATCCCCAGGCATTCTCATTCAGAGTAGTCCCTTTTCTTTAACAATTTACTCAACAGATTTATCCATTTCTTAATTGGTGTATCTTCAATAAATGTTGTACATTTTTGTTAAGTTGTCATTTACTATATGTTTTACATGACTGTGTCATTTTCACAGGCTTTCATCTATCATTTATATTGTTTCCATATCCCATTTCCCTTTCACACATCATTATTTATCTGCTCCTTTCATTCTTACTATGTTATGCTGGTCATCCATCTCTCGTAGTTATTTTATGCTTCTCTATACTGTAAAAAACTAAAGCTTCACATCCATACAACGGGATATGAACAAGCACTCCATTTGCTTTGACACTCAGTCTCTAGAGTTGGGGACAGCATCAGTCTCAGGCTGCAGCACCTTGCTGCTATAATCATCATATTAAGTTACTGACCTGACCCCCCAACCATCATAAGAAGTGAATTCAGAGCTTGTGACATTGGACCTATCAAACATCAACTCTGTAGAGGAAGTCCTGCTGCCTTTTGGTCTCCACTAATTAATAATGCTTACAGTTCCCAAAAGGGCTGTTTTCATCTACAAAGTTCAGCCTTCAAGACCTGACTTATCCCCCTTTTATATACCCACGTATCAGTGAAGGCAAACCAATCAAGCAAGTAACTTGCTTTAGACAAAATGTTTACCACCCTGGTGCCTGAAGTCTTAACTCTAGGAGCCCATTGGTCCTCATCATTAGTAGCAGTCGTCCATGTGACCCTTGGCTCTTCACCATCCTACCATAATCCTACACCCCCAGGAGTTCCACATCCTGCCATACACCTCTGTACATTACCCAGTAAAGCATGTTGTTGTTACTCATGTTACTTGTGTATCTCTTAGTTCCATCACTACCTGCAAATGAAGAAAAACCTCAAAAATATTTTAACACCACAAAGGCAAAATAGAAAACAGTGTGATCTAAAGAAGAAAAGTTAAAGAAATATCATGGAACAATTGACAATATATCTATCACATCTATAGACCCAACAGGGAAAGAAAAATAATAAAGTAAACCTCAAATATCTTGGAATCATTCGAAATGAAAGACTGAGTTTAAAGATCAGATTGAAAAGATGGTATTATCAAGCCAAACAATGAGTGGTATGAATTGAAATCGAGTACCAAAAGAAACAAAAAAGCTAATGATGAAAATGTCAAATTTGTACATAAGCAAACTGAATACTATGGCACTGTGTGATCATTGACCAAACAATTGGACAAATGCTAAAGATATTTCAGAAACAAAACTAAGGGAATGGGACATCTGAGTCATTATGAAAGACCAAAAGAACTGCTACTAGCCATTCCTGGAAAAGAAGAGATATATTCAAAATCTGTGTTGAAGCACGGAGAGACTAAAAACAAATGAATTAGAATAAAAGCATCACAAAGGGAAAACAAAGTGGATAATACTCCAAGAATTCCTGGTAATATATTGAAAAGATTGTGAACAAAAGTGACTGAATATCCTGTAAAAAAGATATACATCTTCAGTCTTCTACCCAGTGAAATAAGGGATACCTCAAGAATAGGCATAAAACCTTAAAGAGAGACAAATTGATGGTTCACAAAAAGCGTGAGATAGAGGAATTGTAACGTTAGAAGACACTAACATTGTGAATAAAGCAAGAAGTGTGGTAAACACTACACACTACCCCTGCCTTGCACAAACTCTTGTTGTAGATACTTAGAGGTTGGTAGCTACTGGCACCCTGCTTTTCCAGTCTTTACTATAAACACACTTTCCCAGCTTCCACTGCCATTATCCTTTTTTTTTTTTTTTAAGTTTCAGTCACGGACAAAAGTCCACATCAAAGCTGGGCCTCAATTCTAATACAGAGAGAATTATGAAACGGAAAAAGGAAAGACAAGGAAAAGTATTTATGACTTGGAGGAAGTGAAAGACCTGTCTTTTGAAATGTGCCAGGTCATAGTTATTGGAAAAAACATGAGATGGTAGAGAGTTCTGTGAGCACTTTCCCCTTTCCTGACCTCCTACACAATCACATTTCATGCCTTCCCAGTAATTAGTTATTGGCACATCAATACTAATGGTAAAGTCACTTTAAGAGAAATAGAATCACCTATTTGCACTGGAAGTTCCATGCTCTTGGGGCCTCACTTCTTGAACTTTCTCTGCTTTTACTTAACATTTTAAGTATTTTATGATAGCCATCACAGTTTCCTCTTTCAGCTTATGCCATTTGTTCTTTACTCTGGTACTTAAAAGTACTTCTTTAGTCATATCTAACAAATATCATACTCAGTTTCACACTATGGCTTGTGGCTGCTCTGTCTGCATGTTTTGAAGAAGTGTTCATTGTTGACATCATCAAACATGGTTTAGTAACTTAAAGGTTGTAGTGGTCACCACTTACTTTTCTCTCCTCCTTGTTTGACAAATGTATGACCTCTAATCTTTCACGGTAACTCAATCTCTTACTTGTAGTACCATCTTTGATTCCCTTCCTTGGACCTTCTGTACTAGATCTTGGTGCCTCTTCATGTGTGGTACCCAACATAAAAACAGGGTATAATTTCAACTAGCCATTTTAGAAAAGTTGGAAAAATTGATATTGTGTTGAAAAGTCAGGCAATTCAGCATTTAAATGACCCATAGTCATCATCCTCTTGTAATACCAGTGATGGCACATTCTTATGAGTTTTCTGAGAACAAAATTGAGAGCTTTTAGCTAGATTTAAAGTACTTGGCAGGTGATCCCGCATTATTCTTCAATGATGATCTGTTATGTATTTATTTGATTGATCTTTTGTTAACCAAATTTATGATGTGACCAGTTTGCTGAATATTCCATTATCCTTGTATTAGAATGTGCGAATGTGTAACATTTGCCATCTCACAATTTGTTTTATTTACAATTCATCAAAGATGGAGCCCTGGCAGCAGGTAGGTTCATTGTTGACTCCCAATTCCCTCCCATACAAAATGTTTGCAGCAGCTTATATCTTGCTTGAATATATTCATATAGAGACCTTCTTTCACTGAGTTCTTACATTATTACTCTGTATGTACTTCTTGGGTTGAATTTCATTAGTTATGTATCTCAACAAACATTAGAGTTTGTCGAGATCCACTTTTAAGATTATCCAATTCCCATCATCTAGGACTTCTTTCCATGACTTGAGAATCATCTATGAACATAATCGGTATGGATCCATGGGTCCAGTCATTCTAGCAAGTAATTTGGGTAAATCAAGAAGAGCAATGGTCCAAGTACCAAACCCTATGGCATGCCACTGGTAACTCCAGCCCATGTATAGAGGGAGCTTTTGACATGCGTCTTTTGTTCCCTACCACATTGAAGGTGTCTCCCCATTATTTGGACCTGATGATCCAGTTTCATCACCAGCTTATTAAGAAGTACAGTGCTGAATGCTTTTGGGCAGTCCATAAACATAAGCCACCCATTTTTTTCTTTTAAAGAAAATTTTTTTAAGCTTGACGACATCCTTTCCCTTCATTCATGCAATCTTTCACTTCTGTGCAAGTATTTAAGCCATTTAATTTATGTTGTATCTTTTCCAGTATTCTGCAGA
>JAUTXX010449149.1:0-12710 GCA_032273605.1 Panulirus laevicauda
TCACCAACGCTGGTTGGGCAGGCAGAGCAAGGCATGGCACTAACGTTATCATATCAACGCTCATATGCAACCCAGGAGAGAGTTACGACCATAATTTCAGCGCATTAAGGTTTGGATTATAAGTCTGACGTGTTCGCTGTTGCTCATGAAATAATTACCGCTTGCGTAAGGTCAAAGCCCAAGATATAAAGCTGCTAGGCTACGTTCCTCTAACATTCTTTCACTACCTTCCAACCAACGGTTCACTCAGTAAACTTCATGGTAGTCCAGGAGCAATGGACATTTTGTCATATATCAACTGACTTGCGTACGACAATCACAGATAAGTAAGGTTTCTTCTACAGTTAATTTGTTATCTGGGCTTTAGGCCTGTTTAATTGACAGCGAAACTTGAGTGTCAAACGTTTTTATGAACACCTCTCGTACATTCTTGAACTTCTTTAGGTGTTCAAGCCTTGGATCCTGCTTGCTCACCGCACGTATGACCTAAGCTTGTGTCATGACTTTAATGAAATCCAATTACTTTATCATGCAACATGTTCACGATTATCATGAAATCCACGGACCAATATTTGTCATAGTACACTTCAGGATACTTCCTGTTTTTAACTACTGATTGTGGAAAAAGTATGTAAGAAAGTACATCGTTTTAGGGGGAAGGAAAGAATATACTTACAAGAAAAGCATCGCCTACGAGAGAGAAGCAGAGCGCCGCTTGTACCTTGGCGGACTCTCCCTGGCTTTGCTCCGTGGTCGCCAGGAACACCATCAGGCACACTATAGGCAGACACTTGAGCATCATTCCTGCCACGGACGGCTCCTCCACCGGCACGTACCACACGAAGCAGGCGCCCACCGTGACCGCGAAGGGCAAGAGCTGGTGGAGGGCTAGCACACCTCCGTCCTTGAGTGTCATTGTGTCTGTGTTCTGCTGCAAAGAAAATGAGATTGTTTACCAGTCAGATCATTATTTTTTTTCTCACTTTATTCATAATGATAAGTTGATATCATCTAATATACATATATTATCCGAAATATACACTTATCTCTAGCATCATCATTTTCTGTTAGTATAAAGTGGTTGTTACACTCGAATATTCATGACTTTGTAAATATTTTGTCAACTCAAAAAACATGTATGAACTGTACAATTTCGATAATGGGCATCAATTCATTCGTATGGGATAATTAATTAGTCTATGATTTGACGTAAATTCACACGGTGTCGCATACGAAGTCAGCTCTTGCAACTCATAGATTCATCACTATATGGTACAACCACCTATGAATCATGAATAACATAATGAAGTAAGATGAACAACCAAAGATGCACAACATACAGGATGGGTGGAGACGCGGTTGGCTGGGTCGAAGGCACTAGCTACTGGGTGAATGACGCTGTTGTGGTGCACACGTCAGCGAGTTTGTGTGTGTGTGTCAGTGTGGTAGTATTCACGGCTCCTGGATGCTGTTCATGATGGGTGGACTGTGTTATCTCTTTATCAGAGCCGGAGTTGCTGGCCACGGCATTAATTATATAGACACAGGTGCAGTACCCTTGCCAGCATTTAACGTCGAGAATCACCTATAGATACTTGGTGACAGTGGCGACTATACTCTCCGTCGTTTATATCACCGATCCTACCTTTCGGTACGTAGGGGTACTACAGGATTACTTCTTATCACTTTCTAGACCAAATATAAATTACATGGAAATTAATTGATCCGGAGGAATGGGCTTCCCTAACACCAAAAAAACCCAGTCACAAGCTTCTTCTTGTGGCAACACTGCCGAGTCTGGCATAACAACCTTGTACTTGAAGGACGCCGGAGTACATGTGACCCTCGCTAGAACAAACACGGAATACAGGTATTACCTTAACAACGACATCGTCTTTGTCATTAGTTATTGTTCTAGTCGCACAAGCCATGATTTCCAACATTTCTTGGGAGTACCTGTACAAGTTGCTGAAGCCGAGGGACTTACCATGCTCGTTGAAGTTCTATAAGGTAAACAACTGATCAAGTGGATCATTGTCCCCTGCACTTATCTGTTAATGAAAAGTTCAAACAACAGTGAACTTGCACATCTTGCTCGTGGCTCAGTATATGACATAAACATGTGCAGTAATCTCACAGGCATTATTTATTTAGGTTAGGTTACATAAGAGACTAGGCTTGAGGAAGGGAAGGCCCCACCTCGACGTGGTTTGTGCATACTTCGTTTGACGTCTCAATCCCACGTTATAGTTACAAAAAACTGCATATGTGCTATTCAGAAAATGCATTTCTTATATCTTCATGATCAGAAATACTTTCCATATAAATATTAACATGATTTTATGTCATTTTGTTTTAAATTGACTCTCCCTATTTAGCAAGGGCTACGGTTTGCAGTCAGACTATCAATTCAGTATTTCAACTATGATCATATTCCATATTCACTCACGTAATTTTAGTTATGATGCAGCAAAATCGACAAAAAAGGAAAACTATCCCTGAATGTCACATTTGATAGCGGGATAAACGATTCCCAACTATGGACTTGCCATTACTATGAAGCAAGACATTTTAGTATAGAATTCTCCGTTTATGATAGCCCACGATCTGCTGTCAGAAACAACAAAATATTGTTAAATAGGCGATTTTAATATTTTCCACGCCCATAAAAACAAAATGCCTCCATTTTCTTTAACATACTACACTAGACTCTCAAAGCAGACATCCCTTTCCCCCATGGGTTGTGAATCTCATTACATTTTACTGTAGGAGTTTCCAGTTATGACACCTTAAAAAAGGGGCACAGTCGGTAGAAAATACCACGGTGGAAAACGCGGGGAATTTGTAATATTGCGCACTTCATAATGCGAAATCCTCCCCCACAGTCAGTGACGAAATACCCTGGATTCCTCCAGTGGATCTCCCTGGATACCATTACTGTGAACTGGAGGACATTTTACAGTAATGGTAGTCATGATGGTCTACTGTAGGAATCTAGTGTAATTTGTTAAGGACATTGAGGAGATCTTCGTTTATCCTGTTTTAATTTGAAAGATACTCTCATTTTTTTCGGCTTTGGGGCGTCATATCTTCAATTAATTTTGTAGTTCATTATTTGGATGACAATAGGAATACTAAGTTGGTGGTGGGTGTGATAGTGTGGTCATGAATTTCAAAAAGTGACAGTTTGACATGTGATTAGTATTTCGGTATTTCAAAACATTCTAATTCTTTTTCCTTCTCGTAACATCCGCTACTTACCTTTACTACAGAGGACTCCTTCCTAATCACCAACACGCCTTAACAAACGACCATCTAACTACAACAAGCCCCAGGGTAGTTCGTTGCATTAACGAATCCCGCTGATAGCCGTAATCACATTGATTTATGAACTTAATGTTAAAATTATATTGTTTAATTAACTCTATATAAAGTTCATAAGAGACCACACAGTGTCTGCACCACTCATGAGGGCAAAATATAATTAAACCAGAGAAACACAACACCACACACACACACCTCACAGTAGTTCCCTCCTTCACTCTACGCTGCCTTGCGGCCGCTGCTTTCACGGTCTACTTTATGATCAGATCCGTTACACTTTCTCAAATGTTTTCTAAGATATAAGCCACTCTGCTCAAGCAAACTGGGCGACGTGTGAGCTTGGAGCAACGTACCAAGCACTAGTAAATGCGTATGCTATGCTTCAAGGTCTGCACTACATAGGTTTTTATTCACATTTTCTTTGAAGCAGACGACGCTGGGCAAACTAGCCACGTTCGCTGAGCACAATGACTTCGTTAATCTTAACGGAACTTGACTTAGCGTAATATGGTCTCTACATTGTATTGGAAGTAAGTGTGCTTGTGGTTACTTGAAAACTTTTTGGCATCGTCCGCTACATTAGCGTCGTCTGCTTCACTACCCCACATCAGCTTCAAAGAAAACGTGAACTACGCAACACTTATCAAATACCTTCGTTTCTTTCACCATTTCCCCTTCAGTTTAAGTGTCAGTGCTTCATTAATTTAACTGAGATGTGTATAGCATCACAGATGATATTTGCATATAAATTTGTCGCGTTGGAAATCTCAGTCTTCGGTATTTTACTATGAATATTTTTAATTCGGAATCTGTACTAAGTTACACCTTTTTCGTAAGTTTATTGAAAACTTACAATGTAACCGTAACAGAACGAAGGAAGGATGGTATGATAAGTCAAAATGATTTTAAAATCAAGTTAATAACATTGAAAGTGGAACTTATAAGTGAAGTTGCGCTAATTAATGGGGAGAGAACTTATATGTACCAGGAGGGCTAACTCATGTGGGAGATTCTTATTATTCTTGTATAACCCCAGGACCCCTTTCTCTGTATAAACTTCTGCACTTCAAGACTGTTCTACTCCCAGTAGCAGAATACTGGAATGCTTTGGAGTAAGAAGTTCCTCGACGTGACAAGAATTCTTTCCGTCAACAGACTTTAATAAAGCCTTTGTCGAAGGTGACGACATTTCACTGGCGGTGTAGCCACAAGCAGGTGGAGTTACAGCTCTGAGATGAAACACCGAGAGACGCATTTGTGTTGTGGTATTGCTGTCAGCGTATTACATAAGGTGCGCTGGTGGGAATGTTTAATTCTGTGGGGCGGATTGGTATTATATTAGGCTATTTTTAGCTTAAAACAGTAAAGAAAACCATGCTGTGTGAAACGTAGTGGTACGTCTAGGGTTAAAGTATTTGGTAGCAGTAATAAGAGCTTGGCTAAGTTAAGTGTGCCAGTGTGAAGTTAGGTTATATGAGGTGTGTTACTGGGAAAGTTAGGTATGGTAATGTGGTCGTTGGAGAGTTTGTGTGTTTGGACGGAGAAGAAAGGTTAAGTTGCGTAAATTGTCCCGGTCATAATTTTCCTGATAGTGTGGTAGAGTTTCAGAGAGGAAAGGGATATAAACGAAATATATATATGACATTACTTAATGAACAGACGGCTAATGTTTCACCGTTCTCGCTATAAGTATGAGCTTTGTGCTATTACATAATTTCAAATATAGTTATATACAGTATATATATATATATATATATATATATATATGAGATAAATAAAGTCATTAATTCCTTGTCATGTTCCAGTTATCAGTTAATCTATGTGACAACAATATCAGCCAGGCTGTCGCCATGCAGGCAAAATGACATATACATTTTGATTGAATAATCTATAGTTTGGCTCTAGAATAATGAAAAAAATAATAACTTGATTATAT
This sequence comes from Panulirus laevicauda, assembly GCA_032273605.1. Taxonomy (NCBI): domain Eukaryota; kingdom Metazoa; phylum Arthropoda; class Malacostraca; order Decapoda; family Palinuridae; genus Panulirus; species Panulirus laevicauda. Next base: position 5,261 of record JAUTXX010449149.1, read on the forward strand.
TTTATCAAATTTGAATAATTGCGCAAATAGTTTTCATCATAAAAATGGATTTTCCAAATATGCGCTAGATATTTTTGTTTCTAGTTATCAAATGTTTCTGTTAGAATTTGTTGTATTTCATTTGTTTGGGTGTGTGGAGAGGGAGGGAGTCGACAATTGAACATCACAGTGTTGCTCCCACATTAGATTGGCTTCCTCCGCCTCAGTACCCCGCTTGATGAAGGTCTCAGCCTAGCACAAGGCACCAGCCGTAGGAACCACCTCACTTCATTGTATTTCAAGTGATGTGACTTCACCAGGGGAACTCTGTTAACCGCTCGAGCACGACGGTACGGCCCTTGGGTGTTGTCTGTAGGATCGGGTCAAAGGCCTAATCATCATATCTGAGGGTTAGATCGTCAAGTTCAAAGGTTATATCGTGGTTGTTTTAAGGTCGTACCGTCGCGATGAAGGATCGTATGCTCCACAAGGTATTTGATGTAATCCAAGGTGAATTTATGGTGATTGATTTGAAAGTTGTGAAATGTTACTTTGAGTAAAGTGGTAATTTCGTGTAGTTGATGGAGGGTAAAAGTTGTTTGATATTGTTAAAGTCAATCGATGGTTACTTTTAGCTCGACTGCTGGTTTTGGATACAGTAAATTTTTATGTCACAATTCATTTGTTTATTTTTTTAGTATAACACGCAGATTCTGACTTGTTCGCGTGTAATCCGCAGTTTTATTCTTTGCACTGTTCTGTTAGCTGCATCAGCCAGCCACACCAGTTTTAACCAAATGAACATTGTACCCGCGAGCCAGATGTTCCGTGGTATATCACACATAAAAGCATTTCTGGAACGTGGAGGATGACATGAGCACTCCTGGGGGTTTATGTTCTCGGCGTAAACCCTCTGTGATGGTCAAACGTTTTTTGAGAGAGAGAGAGAGAGAGAGAGAGAGAGAGAGAGAGAGAGAGAGAGAGAGAGAGAGAGAGAGAGAGACGAAGCGGATTGAAAACTTAATCTGTTCCAGTTTGGATAGATTTCGCTATTTCAAATATGTGTACTACTATAAGCCGGTGCGACTTACAGTAGTAGTTAGTAACTGACACATTGACAATAAAAGCCTTGCTTGTCGGGGGTCAGGGTCATAACTATACAGGAAAATACTTTTAACAAAAAATGTTAAGCCTACCTCGAGCAGTGGCCGTTGGTAGACATTACAAAACACAATAGGCTCTTAAAATACGGAGGATTTACCCACGGTTTTCGATCAATATAAAGTTTTGTTACGTACTTACCAAGTGATATGATACTGTTGATAATGAATAAGATCCTTGTAGAATGGTTGCAAGGATAAATTTTCACGAATAACATGTATGACGATGTGTTAACGTCTAACCTTACTTAGCCTCGACGGTACTATAGGACTATAATGTTATGTGTAGGAAGTGGAAACTTTTCCGCTCAAGAACCCTACTAAATCTCACGGTCTTCTTACCAAGGTTAGCTCACGATGTGTATGAATAGTTACATTTGAATGATTTCGAGAATGTCCAGCTACTATTACATTAAATGATAACGCAACATATTTAGGGTAGAAACTGTGGCACACTATCAGCACAATTTAGGACCATATCTGGTTGACAAATTGCAGGTATGGCTCACAAATACACAAACAGTAATGCTGTAAATACACTGCAGAGCTGCAATTGTTCTGCAAGTTTACGATTAATCATTTCCACTGGCTATTCGTACGGGAAATTGCGCTTCCTGAGCCATATCCGTGCAAACACAGGTTATTAACACACCTCTGGATTACATGGAACTAACCAAATCTAGTTTTATATGGATATTTTTCCCCCGCTTCAGTGCATTGAAAGGAGGAGAAACCTAACTTGGATTTCAGTTTTAGCGTTTTCTAAATGTTTCACTCGTGGAAACTGTGATTGTGATAACTTCTTTGATTATCAGGATGACCAAGGCTGAAATTTTGATTCACCTAAGCGTGAGTCAACGTAAACGAATAATCTTATAATTTGAATTTTGTAATTCCTGCTACAGGGCTCAGCCTTGGAGCCTATCCTCTCTTTGAGACATAAAAATAGTTAAGGTAATACGAATGTTGATATATGGAATGATATGAAAGCAAGAGAAGTAGAAAATAAAGGCTAAACAAACACATTATCTAAGCCTTCGTACATATACTGTTCAGGACATTTCTCCCTTTTCTAATACTTGTTTTCTTCACATTTGATCTCATGATATTTCAAACAGCCTGGAAAGAACCCAGAGGTCTGTTACTGTTGATACTCCACCATGATTACTGTTTGTATGGTAATCACTCCTGGTTTGTGTCGCCTCGTACAGTACTGTTTTGTATGTCTCACATTTATCTGTTATTACTTAGGGAGTTCCTGTTGACAAGGATATATAACAATGAGTTATAAATGGAAGGAAAATAATATTTTTGTGCATGCCAGTAAACGAACAGTAACCTATTGGCCAGTAACCCAGAGGTAGGAGGTGTAGTCTTTTTAGCTTTTTCACATGTTGGAACATTCGATATTTAGAAGTATATCCTTAAACAGTCTTATCTACATGTTACATCGATGTAAAATTGGTGCTAGAATAATGATCTGAATGATATTAGGACTATGAATTCCTGAAACTGAATTTTATGTTCGGTAATATTATGGTGCTTTAGATTATTTTTCATTGTTGAAGAGTTTTCACATACACTATTTGGGATAAGTTACTAAGTTGCTCTTTTAGGATTTAAACGACCGCCATCTTGTCAGGTTTTGGCGACATTCGCTCACTGGAATCACAAAATGTCATTTCTGCATTAATGAGCTCTTTTCAGCGCCCTCAAGAAGCATTAGAGGTACGAAGTTTATTGTACAGATCTCGGTGATACCATTTTAAGTGGAGTAGATAGAATATCTACTCATTTAAGGAGCAGAACATGAGAGCTGTCTGCTCCGCTGTGGTTTCTGGTAGCTTCTCTTGGTCAGTGGTGCTCGTTCCTCCGGCAGGAGACACCCGCCACTCACGATGCTTAACATCTCGTAACTAAGATTTAATATTTTAGTTAGTATTCATGTTTATGATAAAGGGTATAATTAGTTATGTTTGATATATTAAAATCAAATATAGGTAGGTGTTTAGGTACTTCTGAAACTGGAAATGAAAAAAATGATGAAACGGTAATCAGAGCACTGTTTATTATCTTTATATAGACAGACTATTTAATAAGCTAAATATTGACGCTGTGCTTAGTAGTGAATAACTGGGTTGTTTGAAATATTTTAATAGTTTCAGACATACATTTACCATGGGTTACAGGGAAGGATAGGCGAGATTACCTCGCCCAAATCTCGTACTTTGATACTCGAAGGCAACCTTCTGACATTTTGTTCATCCTTTGATAACCACGCGAGGAGCACCAGAGAACAGATATTTAGTGAAAGTTAAACCTCACGTGGTATTGTTAGCTGAAAATTTGTCGTTTGTTGTCATTTGTGGGGAAAAGTGGACCATGATTCTCAACCTGTCATGCCGAGGGATTTTTCGACATAGGTGTTTAGCCATTGACTTGTAAATTTTCTATTTTTTTTTATTTTCACTTTTTTCCTGGGAGAGTTAGATTCTGAGACAATGAAACAGGTTAGTTTTAGGTTAGTTTTCCATTGTCATGGGCAGCACTAAGTCTTGTGCAATCAGAACTCGTTTGCGTAGCCAGCCGACAGTAATAAAGATTTGATTAGAATTACAATAGTCTCTTATTATATGCTTGAGGTAGTAAAATGAAACATAAAAAGAGTTTATTTTGGAATCTCGTATTTCCACTGATATGCACGCTCTGTAATCAGGTGCAAATTAACATTACATTATTATTCTGTTAAGATGGAAATGCTTTTGTGTTGTTACCGAAGCCTAACAAAGTTTAAGCTGATAACTGTATTTGAAATACACTCATGTTGAACATTTACATGTGATATCCTCGTCACTAACTACTTAGTTTAGCGATGTGATATCCTTGTACTAGTAGCCTAGCTTAGCGATATCCCCGCACTAATAGCCAAGACTAGCGATGTGATATATCGTTGTACTAGTAGCCTAGCTTAGCAAAGCGATGTGATATATCGTTGTGCTAGTAGCCTAGCGTAGCCTAGCGATGTGATATTCCCTACTGATAGCCTAGCCATGTGATATCATTGTAACTAACAGTACTTAACCTATCTAACCTAACCAAACCCTGCCTGAATTTAAACGTTTTAAAAGACCTGATCTTGCTTTACGAAAATAATGCTATTTCATTTGAAAATGTCTTAGCACAATTAGATTTTAATTTCTTTTTACAACCTTCGATTATTCAGTCATATGCTTCCCATCAGAAATTATCTTTAGGCTCAAATGTGAGGATAATAAGAAATAAAGGAATTTGAGGCATGATGTTGAGATGGTTATGCAAATTTTCCCCGTAAAAGTTTGTAGGGTATTTTAAAGGCAAGTGTCGCAGCAGGTTTAAAAGCTACTGCGTTCAATATTTCAACCAGCCTTAACAATACAAATTTCTTTAAATCGTAGCATGTTGTATGTACATTTAGAAAATTGAAATTGAAAGAAGTACAAAATCATATGAAATGAGTGAACAGGTGACATTTTAGATATAAAATAATTCCGAAAAGTATCATAGTACTGCATGTGAATAATATAAAGTAATATTTATGTTCTCTGATTTTTTTGTATATAATTGAAACAATAGGATATTTTGTTTTGAATTTTTGGAAGCCTATTATAGATAGAATTTTAAAAGTATTCTTTTTTAGTTTAAAATGCACACCTTTTTGTAGTGACATTCAATAAGATTATAAATTTTTTGTGGCTCGTTTCACTCCTTTGCTTATTTATGAAATGATGGGCTTATTGTGACAAGAAGTGTTTTGCTGATTAGTGAAAGGACTATCAAAAGCAGGTTGTTTTTGCCTTTTTTGAAGTATTTTGTAAATTTGTATAGACTTTTTAAGTGTTCTTTTTGCAGGTAATGTCGAAGGAAATGGAACTGGGAATGATGTTGCAGATATCAGTATGAATCTTTATGATGGATGATCTACATTATGATTGATAAAACAAGATAGTAACCACGGAAACCAGATTTAACATAACCTACCTGGACAAATGTGGAGTTCAGCTAATGAATAATGGTACGTAACAAATCTTAGAAATTCATTATCAACGGTTTAAAGACTAAAAGGAATCCTTCATATTGAAATTCCAGTCTTTGCAATTTCCTTAGATTTAATACACTCACTTAGTTTGCTAAATCACTGTTTTCTTATTTTCATTTATAGTTATACTCTATATTTGTTTATGGTTGATATCATGGCTACTGTGTGGGTAAGGACCCACCGAATCCTTTAGCTCCAACTAATCTGCTGTTTATCCTTCTGTTTCATTGTGCTGTACATTTTGTACGCTCACTACTCATCTGACTCATGCTATGTGATCTGGTGAAGTATTGTTGAGACTCTTTCTACGTTGTACACATATAAAGCCCTATGTCTTCCTGTGTTCCATTGTAACTTTCCCAAGAAAAGACACCGAAGGGAACACTAGTGGTTTTTTACTCTGATCTTTAACCCCCTTCAGTGCCTTGGGATAAAATGTATCAACACCAACTTTATTTATTTCGTTTCCTTTAATGCTGACAGTATTCCTTGGTCGTGTATGGTCGTATATTCCAACATGTTATCAGCTAGACTAATAGTGGCACTACAGTTGGAACATGATGTAGATAGCGAGGAAGGAAATAATATATGTGTGCCATAGTCTTCAGCGTTATGAAGTAAGTCGCCATTGTCCGTTGTTGATGAACCAATTGACTGGGTAATTTCCCTCTTGCTTCCAGCGCTTATGAAATTCTTTAGGGTTAATCTTGCCATTTTCAGCGGTATGCCCTTCATATCGACGCTTACTTTGAAGTAGGATTACTTTGCTGTACACAAATTAGCATTCTGTCTTATTGGACAAAAGGTATTTCTTTATTCTGTTTCACCATTGTGTCTTAATGCTAGTGCAAATGATCATCTCTTATTCGCTGCCACGCACATTCTCTCTCTTATTTTTGAATTTCTTGTTCTTTTCCATTTGTTTTAATCTTCATTTTCATTCCAGCTTATACTGTCGAGAGGAAAGCGAAGTCTGATCACTGATTACTATTTCACGATTGTTGTGTCCACCAGAAACAGAATCCTTTATTAAAGCCATGTCAGATGTAGTATATCGGTTATCATTTAGCCCAAAGCTTTCTTTATCCAACACATTAATGACGAGATACTTGTCTGTAGTAGAAATTGTCTTAATATGCTCACGTCGCGAAGTGTTTTCTCAACGAATTGAATTGCTGAACTATCAAACATGTTTACGTAGTCTGCGACCGGAGTTACTGTGAAAGCGTTCCTCCCACATTAATACCGGTGTTAAAAAGTTCCCCATAAAAATCATATGCATTACCAATTTGAGCCATCTTTTCATAGATTCTCTCGCCTGCCTCAGGCGCTTGTGTTGAGAGCAGGTCTGTAAATGAATCCAAATGATATTTTCAGGCGAAGGTTATCTGTAATCCACAAAACTAGCAGATTTTCCCAATAACCGCTGCATGTCTCAGTACGGGTATAAAATTGACTACCACACACAAGAAGGCGCCACCGTCTGCTGTCTTCTGATTGTTAAGAGCCACACGTAAATTAGCACTTTTAATGTATTCTTAATATCGAGACCAGTTTATGATAAGTTCGGTTGGTGAAATCGTATCTGAACCATTTGTTGCGTAAGCTGCGTGCGTTTACATAAAATGCTCTGCTAAATGAATGTGAAGTGTCACTCTGGGGAGTATTTAAAAGAGATGGGCCAGTTTGACTTGGGCTGCGTTCGTAACGTTAGGGATGAAGCGGGTCGACTGTGATACATTTTCAGGGTTCATTGTCATTTATTATCTGTGTGTACATTCCAACTCCTGTCTTCAAAGTATGACCGTAGAACGAGTTCGCACTTTGTATGTATTTAATTCAAGGATTGAGCTATAAAAGCAGGCCCAGGTAATCACCAGTTCAGTGAACGTTGTTTTTCAAGATCAGACTAGAGACGGTTTATCAATTCACATAAAGTACTTCAAGAAGAGACAACTGAGAGATAGCTCACCGAGTCAAGAGTGCTCGTCAGGAACAGACATGACAGGGAGGCGTAGTTCACCACCAGTTCTGCGAGCGTTCTTCAAGAAGAGAGAGGAAGGAAGGGAGTTCCGGGCGGCATGTAGTCCTAAACATACTCCGTGCCATAAATCTCGCGCCGCTAGTGGGTGGATATACGTGGATTTATGCGCGTGTGAGCCAGTACCGCGGACCCCCACAGAGAGGCCCTGAAATATAGCTTTCCCCTGTCGATTACTTGGAGGGAAGAAATACC
>JAUTXX010449260.1:0-12710 GCA_032273605.1 Panulirus laevicauda
GGATGAAGGCAGCAAGTATGAATATGTACATGTGTATATATGTATATGTCTGTGTATGTATATGTATGTATATGTTGAAATGTATGTGTGTGTGTGTGTGTGTATTATGTATATGCATGTGTATGTGGGTGGGTTGGGCCATTCCTCATCTGTTTCCTTGCGCTACCTTGCTAACATGGAAGACGGCGATTAAGTATGATGAATAATAAATAATTATAAGAAAGCTTTGAGTCAAGCATTGTAAATATGCTATGTACTTTGTTTTAAGAATGTTTCCTCCCCATTGGAGTCAGCCAATCCTTCCATATTTAGGAATGATAGGAAAAAATATCCAATCTGTGCATAGTCCCATCACATATCCTTAAGGATAGAATCATCTTACGTGATCCATTGTTTTTTGTTTTTTTCTCAAGGAACAAGATTTGTGTAATCTGATGTATTAAACACACCCAGTCCATTCATTCCCCACTCTTCCTCACTACTGCAACAGCCTTTGGCATGTTTCCTTGTTTTAAGCCCTTAATTTCTCCATAAGTGACTTTTGTCACACCTTCTCTTTTATCATTGTGTCTTTTTGTGTTAGTGAGAACAGATGTTTAGGATACTCTCTGCATTTAAGGTTTTATATATGTGAAGGACTCATGCAATCCAGATATGTCTTTTATTCTTTCTTCTTCTTCCTTTTTGCATGTCATGAAGAATTTATTTGGGCCTCTGTGGTCTCGTGTGATTGCAGTGCCAGTCTGAAGCTTTCCCGTATAAGCCCCTGTTTCTCAGTGCTATGGCTCCAAGATGAATATCTTGTCACAGCTTCCTCACTGTATCGCAAAGAATTGGACTGGATGATATCTCTCTTAACTTCAAATTTCTTCGTTATTTTCATTTGGAAGGAATGGGATTTCTGTCATAGTGCATTATCCAGTAGGCTTCTTGATAGAGTCATCTATTCTGAATATCATATTTTTAATGCTTCCACTTTTTAATTTTCTCTTTTAGCAAGAAACAGTGCCACACATATCACATACCTTATCATGAAGTCCCAGCCAATATTAAACACCTATGCCCACAGTGTTAGAAAGTTGACCTTCACTTCATTCTATCTGAGGGACCTTTCACTGGAGTATATTTGTCTTCGAGGATTGTGGAGCTCTTCCAGAACTTTTGTTCCCAGTAACTTGAATCAGGGTCTTTGGAACATTCCTTGCATGCTTAGGGGTTTACCTATCCCTTCTTCCTAAACCAGTGCTCATCATCTAATTTCTACAGTAAGTATAAGGGTTTTCCACCAGCCTCTCTTAACTTCCTACTGGTTATTTTTCTAGTATCTTGCAGGGTACACTCACTAGGGATACTGGCCTGTAATTTGGAGCTACTTCTTTGCCAGCTGTATTGAATATTGGTACAATGTTGGCTTCTGCATTCCTTTGGAGCTTTTACTTTGTTAAGGGAGATTTTGAATATCATCATTGATTCAGCAAGGGTTTTTAAGCACTAATTGATTAAGGCAAGGGAATGCAGCAGAGATGTGAGATAAAACATAGGAAGGTGACAGAAATGCTGTGCTATCACTTTTCATGCTCACTATTTGAATCCTCATAAGAAGACTATGAGTTTTGAAGTCTTGAAAAGCTGTTTCTCCCTACAGAAGAGGCCAGTGAAGGTGACATCGTTTTTCTTCTTGATTTCCCTTCTCTTCTTTACTGTCATGTTTTATCAGGGGTATCTCAAGAAACAACATTATATTGCTCGTGATAACAATGTATGACATAAAGAGGCAAATGACATCATTGTATTTAAAATGATAAACTCGTAGAAAGGCAAAGAGAAAATGCAAGAAAGCACTTAGATATAGTATGTAGCTAGGGAAAGGAGAACTTGCTGGAATTCAATGAAGGACAAGTTGAACAATTAAGCCTTGAAAAGACTTATGCCACAATATTTACACCTTACAACAGGAAAGGAAATGGGTTGTGAATAGAAAGTTAAAGACCTAGGAATAATCATAAATGAGGAAGCTAGAATTCAGAGACCATATTGAAAAGATCTTAATGGCAAGTCAGGTAATGAGGAGAATGATAACTTTTATCATTAGATATAAAAAGTTAATGATATAAATGTTGTGTGTAAATATAAGAGGCAGACTTGAATGTTGCTGTGTTATACAGTCACCAACAGGATGAAATCAATAAATTGAAAAGAATTAAGAATGAATTTACCAACTGAAACAGTGAAATATATCACATTTGCTATTATGACAGATTAAAAGTTCTAACTGTACAGTCTAGAGAGAAGAAAAGAAAGATACATATAAGATTATTTATGGTAATGTATTTAAGGAATTGAAGAAAACATGATTGACCTGAAAACTTATCTTGGAAGAATTAGAGTAAATAAGTCTGCAAGAATCCTTTGGAGTATACATCTGAATGTCTTAAATCTAGTGTTCCAAACACTAGCAGCCCCTTGAATCAGACACTTGCAGGGTATACTGGTGCTTGATGAAAGCCCAGCACTGCACATTCTGAATATTCACCTATCACCAACTTAGTCTGTATTCTATTTACATTTAAGGAAAGTAAATGATTACTTTTATGTTTTAAAACTTCCATCAACTTATATATTGGAAAATGATATTTCACAAGGTAAGTTATGATTTGGTATTACCCAATAAGAGTAATGGTTAGATTGGAGATCTACAGGGTCTTTCATTTACCTTGCTCGTTGGCTGTCACTGTTGAAAGAGACAACTTTTCAAAACTTCAAAACTTTTTCTTGCCCAGTTATTGCAGTGTTTTAAGTCAGACTTACCTTTTTTTCTGGTACACATTGTGATTATATTCTATATAGTTAATTGTACAGTTATGGAAATGATGCAAGATGTTATGTAGAAGAAGCAGTCATGTTTCATTGGCATTTTTATTTTGCTGAAATTCTTTGGTATGTGTTTATATCTTTGATGCTGAAAACTCGTAATTTAGAGCCTTGCTTGCTTCTGAAAAGTAGCTGTAGTATTGTTTTCATTCCTTGTATTTTTGGGTAAATTAGAATTCTATGTGAATATTGTTCTAATTGCATTTGTCACCCTGACTAGATTAAGGTAAATCACACTGAACTTTGACTTTGACATAAAAGAATACTTTATTTTTGTACAAATATCATAGATCAGATTGGAGATTAATATGCTTAAATTCTCTGGTAACTTTAAACTGACTTGTCACACCATGTTTTTATTTTTTTAGGTAAACGGCTAGATGCATCTGTTGCATAAGATATGTACTAAATTCATTTGACTGATTAAATGTGGAAATGAGACCATTAATTAATGTTGCCTCATTGTTTACCTTTTCACATGGATTTGTTCTTGGTTAACAGTTAATCTTCAATGATAAAGGCACAGTTTTGTCAGATTTTTATATATTTTGGATTATATATAGTTGTATCCATAGGGTGTAACAAAAGAATATAAGAGACTCCACTGTCTTGCTTAGAGTTGTTCCGTAGAACATTTTCTTCTCTTCTTGCATGCGTATTTGATTACTAATCAAGATTTTAGTAATATACCCATAAGCTGTATAATTTTGTTATTAGGATTTTTGGTCATATGAGACAGTGCATAATTCAGCTTTTGATGTGCACTTTTATTGCACAGATCTATTTTCTTCCTGACAAAAGTCAACTAGTAAGCAAGGGAAATAAGAGCCCAACATTCTGTTTGAAAAATATAGTACAATTCCAGTGATAACCCGGGGTTAAATCCACCATCTGCCCAAGGATATATTCCCTTTGCATTTATCACTACTTGTTCCATGTCCCCTCTAAAAAGGCTGAAGTCATAAGCCCATATGTAGATGCTTATGAACAAGCACATTTGATTTATTCTCTGTTCTGTGCTTATCTTAGTACTCAGACTTTTATCTTGTGAGTCTTTGTTTCTTGATTTTTTTCTCTGGCTATTACTTGTGTCACTCATCAACATTCTAAGTGCCCTTTTTATTGGTACTTCTGTGTTACTGATGATATTGAGTACTCTTGTAGTATTGGCAGCTACAGAAATTAAACCTGCTTTGGAGGCCCTCTACCTTACCTTTCCTTTGGGCTACAGGAATTTCTGAACAGACACACAGAATCATTATGCAACCTATAGTCTATTCATCACAGGGAGTCATCTCTAAAAGCCACTAAAATGTGTGGTATGCCACTCCTAAGTTAGAATAGTTAATTACTCTGACCAGTATGAATTAATGCAGGGGAAAGCCAGTCAACTCTCATAGCCATGAGAGTCAACTAGGTGAGTTAGGCTCACCACCATGCATGGCTCAGTACACCATTTATGTTGATACATATTGCCTTATCAAGCAGTTAGATTTCTGATGTTTAGGTACCAGGTCCCAGTATGGAAAGAATGTTGCCACCTTCTTCGTGTCACTAGGTATTGGAGTTCTCCACTTTGGACTCTTCCCTTCCCTTATAGTTTATCTCCATTTGCTGTTACCTTGCCTAGTAGGTTTTGCCGCAAACCTTTATTTTGCCTGATTTTTGTAACTTCAGACTGTTCTAAACCTACCAGTTTCTCATTCTGGACTAGCTTAGTTTAGTAGTAGTCTCTCACTTTGGACTGTTCCCTTGCCTATCATTGTCTAACTTAGGTAGTTCCCTCACCTGATTCTTTTTTAATGTCTTACTTTGGAAGGTTCTACTTCCAAACAGTTTTTTCATACTAAGCTGTTCATTATTTTGACGATTACTTACTTCAGATCATTCCCTTACTGTACAGTTTCTTGCTTCAGACGTTCCCCTTGCCTAGCAGTTTCTTGCTTTGGACTTTTCCTTTGTGTATTGGTTTCTTACTTCAAGCTTTTTCATTCCTCTGTTGGTTAGCATGCTTAGAGCAAATTTGGGGTATAGATATAGTTGAATGAGTTCCCTTTCTCATAAAAGTTTCTCACCTTGGACTATTCCATCCTCCATGGGTTAGTTCTTTCTGTTATGCTGATGATGGATGTGATGAGTTCACCAGCAAAGCCCATTCTTTCCCATATATCATCCCCTTTTTTCACCATCTTAAGTTCCCTGTTTTTCTGAATTGCATTTAGTTGTATGCTTCTTTGGAAAACTCCTGAAGGGCCCAAACTTGTCTTCCTTACCCTTACCTCCAAGTTCCTGTCTCTAAATCCAGTAAAGTACTCACCTGAATGGCACCTGATTCCCATGAAGGACATGTACAACTCTTTTTTTATCTCATGGTCCTTGCAGTAAAGAGGAACTCCTCAATGGTCCACCCAAGTTTGAGGTTTACCATTGATGGATAAAAGTGGTGCTGTGTTAGTTACTCTGCCAAGCCTCACTAAGTGCAGAGAAAATTCAGATAACTCTCTCCTTATTGATAGAACCAACAAGTTTTATAGGGCATACTCCATTACACAGCTTGATATGTTGTTTAGGTGTAGAGGTTGCTGTGATGAAGCAGATTCTGTTTTGAAGGTTTCAGTACCAAATTCCAAGAGTAGGGATGCAACCTTGGCCCTCGTCCTTGAGAAAGCAGATTGTCCTCCTGCTTCATCATTCCCAGACTTAATAGTTGCTTCTCTCTCCCATCCAATGTGTTCCTCCATTTGAATCACATCTTGTTGAGGAATAATGCCGGATAGTACATCTGACTTGTCATACTAGAGTTTATTTACATTAATCCAGTATGGGAATGGAATGCTTTCACTTCACTGTCACCCTCTAGAGAGCAACCAACCCTAATCTTACTAGCAAGGATCATCAACAATGACCTTCCAAGTGGTCATGCTGATGGGTTTTGCTTCCATCCTTGTTTCAGAACTTATTATCTTCTACAGAGCGTATTGGCAATTCCCTAGCTTGGAATTCCTCTTGTCTGAAGTATCTCCATTTTATGCATTTCAAAGAGCATACAAAGAGTACACTTTTTCATGATTCCCTTCCACAAAAAAAGGGTGCAAAATTTCAGTAAATAAATTTGGCAGGAAGGTATGAACCAACATTTATTGGTATTTTGAAAAATGTTCCTTGGGAAATTGTCTAAGATCAATCTACAATCCACTTTACCATGATTATAATCCTGCCCATACCTTCTGGTCTGAATGGACACATTCAATGAATAATGGGGATATCACCCATTAGTAGGTTAGGTTACAGTCCACTTTACTATTGTTAAAATATCCCACTTCCAAACTTTCTAGTTTGAATAGACACATCCAACAGATGACGAGGATGTTACTTGATGCAGAGCCATGTGGATACAAGGACTCCTCTCTTTCCCATTAACTTAGAGGAACTGGTTTTGCCAAAATTATTACTTTAGCATTAGTCACTTTCCTTGTGAAAGAGCATCTTGTTTATCATGGGTAGCATTATATTGTATCTCATGATATTATATTATCTTTGACACCTAGGGCAAGATACTTTAATTCAAATGGAGTAACAGACTTTCAATGGGCTATTTTTAACACAGCCACCAAGTTCAGTACACACTCCTGATATACACATCTTCTGTGAAGGCCTTCCAGTCCCACAATATGGGTGTCCTTTCTTTTGATTGGAATCAGTGAAAGAAGAATTAAATCAGCCCAAATCTTTAAAAGTCGCCCAGAAGCCAAGTCTTTTTTAGGTTGCAGTGACTCTAACGGCACCATTTTAGAGGGCTTATCTCATGCTCTTGTTCTTCCTATAATGCTGTCCCGGTTTTGCTCCGTATTCTCATACCTGCTAACTATGATATGTCTAACTACATATTTCTTGGCATTATGCATTTGAAATTTTTTTTCCCTCTTTACCAATGCTAGTATGAGGACCTAATTACCAAAAACATTAATCATTGCATCAGAACCTATAGTCTGCCAGTATTAGGTAATCCCTAATGTTTATAAGATACCCAGAAATTGAGTCTTTTTTCAGGGTTGTGACCTTAACATCACCATTTTTAGAGGGCTTATTCCAGTTCTCCCTCCTTTGCTGTTCCTATAATCCTGACCCAGTTTTGCTCCACTTTGTCAAGTGTGCTTGCTATGATAGGTTTAAGTACTTATTTCCTGGCATTACACATTTGGAATTATTTTTCTCTGTTTACTAACTCTGGTAATAGGACCTCATTACCATAGCCTACCAATATGATTCAGTTTGAAGTCCTAAGAGTTTGTTGAAAGAGAACCATAATTCACCATATTTTAAGGTATTTGCCCTCAGTTCCCAGCTTCTCTGTTACATGACTTTGGCCATAATACTACACCAAATCTTTCTACAAATTTCCACACAAGGAAACTCGTTTTGTTGGGTGAGCATTTGATCATGGTAGGCCCAGAATGTTGCTCTAGAAGTCCTTTTTTCCTAGATGTGAATGTAGAGTAGGTGAGATTCAAGTTGTCTTGTAACAAGATCCTTTTCCAGTTTCATTGAGGTAAAGGTTGTGGTTCTGCAGGCAACTCCTTATCTCTCTTACCTCCATGCATCCCTTAGTGAGAAATATTGCTTCATACTTATCAAGCCTCAATATGAAATCCCAGCTCGCTCCAGGTACCCATACTTTCATTGTCAGAAGAATGAATGCCGCTCTAACCTATGTGTTACCTCTTTTGGGAGAACTTTGGAATTCAGAGTTCAGATCTCCAAGACTCTTCCTGTGTGGCTCTTGGGGATCTGTGACATACATCTTCCTAACCCACTGCTCATTACTTCATATCACCAGGAAATTTGAGAGTTTCATCTTCCATTCAGGTATGTTTTCATCTCCTTTGCTTACTGGCCTACTCCAGTTTGGAGAACAAGTTATGAACTCATGAAATACTATTTCTTCCTACAGGAAGGTCATTGAGAAAGCCTTTGTTTTCCTTTCGAGCTCCACATTCTTAGATATTTTCCTTCCTGCAGTGGAGTTTGGTTATTTTTGGTAATAAGTTGGCTGTTTGTTCTTGTACATCTTAATATGGGTTCATGCCACCAGTCTTCCTGTTATAGAGGGAATGATGATGAGATGTAGTTCACAAAAGGTGATTCCATTCTTGGAGCAAATGATATGTTTAACCAGAGGATATTTTAAGGATATTACTAAAGAAACTGCTGTATTCCCATCTTCCTTACTCACTTGCCTCCTCTGTTGGAAGAATTAGCTTTTCATGAATTTAAACTCACTTTAATGATTAGCTATCATTATATTTTTTTATATCCAAATTTGGTAAAGATACAAATTTCACACTAAATCAATTTTACTTCTGCCTTAGTTTCTAACTAATGGTAGATGTCCTTATTAACTTTTGAAATATGATGAATGCTCATACACAGATTGAAAGACTAATTATGTATTAGTTTCCATGTTATTTACCTGGGCAGTGTTCCGGGATACTACATTTTTTTGTGCATAGCATTGTAGCACCTGTGCCATCACCATATACTTTATCAGTTTTATTACACGTAAGCACAGCTTCTTGTACATATTCATATACTGTACTATTATACTACATACAACTATTCCTTTAAATGTTTTCCAATGATAAAATAGTATCTTTTAGAACATTATAATTGAAAGTTTAAGATTATCTGCTTGTAGAATGTTATAATGTAACCCAGAAAATTCATAAATCAAGTCTAAGGAAATGTTTTTGTGGTCTAGTGTTACTTATACTGTATAAGTTTCATTTCTTCCATAGCTTGGGTCATCCTGTGGGCATAGAAGTATGAGACTTCATTCACAATATGAGACCAGGCAAACCCATCTGGCTTCTCCTGTGGGCTATTTCTTCCTTTTATCCTAGGGTAGGCATCTATGATGTGCTGGAGATAGGACAGTGCCACAGAGCAACTCCCTTGGCACAGATGCCACTCTCCATCAGTCCATAGATTTGTGATCTGGCATGTGTGCTTCCCCTAAGATTTTTGTATGACTTGATTTCATTGCATTTTTCTGCAGATACAGAGGACACTATATGTTGATAACTAGATAAATGATACCCATCTATAGTGACTAGGTTTCATAAGTGTTTCAACAGTGCCTTACAGTTAACAGTACACAGTAAACAATTTCTTAAACAAAGCAAAGAAAGAACAACAGAAGTTGCAGTATGAAAATAAGTTAGGAACTTGGTTGAAAAGATTTATGAGAGACTTTTAAATGGAATGAATAGATTAATAGAATAAGTTGAATAAGTGATGAAACTGTGTTCAGAGATTATACAAAAGTTTAAAAGTTGTACAACAGTAAAGCTTATGAGATGAAGGCCATGAGTGTAAAACTACCTTCCTGTACCATACAAATGAAAAATTATATATAAGTAGACTGTAGACAAACTTCAAATAAGGTACCTGATGCTTTTCTCAGACTGGTTCTCTGGCTGCTGTTTTGCTTTACTATATACTTCCTCTTCCTTCTTCTCCAACAGAATAACAATTCATTGCCTAGATGTGTCTTAAGTTTCATACAAGATGAGCCCTCATTTATTTTTAATCTTGTGTAATTTGTGCTCGTTCAGCATTTATATGCTAGCAATAACA
The DNA here is from genome assembly GCA_032273605.1 of Panulirus laevicauda. NCBI lineage: Eukaryota > Metazoa > Arthropoda > Malacostraca > Decapoda > Palinuridae > Panulirus > Panulirus laevicauda. Next base: position 9,508 of record JAUTXX010449260.1, read on the forward strand.
TGGATATGTACTGGAGGATGTGTAAACTAGGGAGCCCCATGATTTTTATTCATTTCACACTTCACACTCCATTGCTTCATGTACTGATGTCTGTATACTTACCTTTAAGGTGTGGACCATACCCAACCTGTCTTACTTGGAGGACATATCAAGATCCTCTCTCATATGGAGCCTAGGTATATTGCATTTGTATGTGAAGCTGTCTAGAGATCCATTTCTGGATCTTAATGAAGTACTTTTTCTCCTTCCTAGTTATAAGGGCCTCTTGCCCCGGTGATCAGTGAAAGTGTGACTACTTTTGTTTTCTCAGGGTTTACATATATGTACCAATGATGGATGAACAGGCTACATTAGGGAGGGGACCCCCACTCAGATGCAACACCCACATCCTTTGTGCTACTGATTAGCGGGCAAAAAAACAAATACCTTCATATCTGTGAAGACAAGATATGTGAAATGAAAACATTGCATACACTTTCAATGCATCAGACCTTATATCAATATAGATCCCTTAATAAACAAGCTTGACAACATCGTACATGCCCACTAATGAGTCCACCAAACTGAAACACCATTTACCTGGAAAGATTCTACCCTAATGAATAACTTAAGGTCCAGGAGTTCCAGTTCCTGTTCCTTCATCAGAGTTAGAAGGAGTTAGAAATAGGCTTTCTGGATTTGGGAGAATTGCATCCTTCTACTAGTGGTATTTATTGTTCATCTAGCTGATTCTTGTCCAAAGCACTAGGAAACACAACAGGGTTTAAGGAAGAAGGACTACATTTTTCAGTTTATTCCCAAATAAAAAGTAGAGGTCACCAGCAGAGCTGGTATTTCCAGACTCCACAACAATGACCTTTGACAGATCTACTTCTCATATTGTTTGCAGGTGTGAATTATAAAGAGGAGTACACAGAGAAAACAAATTTGATGATAGATGACTTCAAAAACAGAATCCCAAAATACGAAAATCATTGAACCCAAGCTCCCAATGTAAATGGTTCTTTTATTTTCATGAACTATTTAAAGCTTTGCTTGAAATGCAAAATTGGAAATGATAATAGATGCTGTAACTAAAATTAGCGGATTATCATAGCTACAAAATACACATAATTTTTTTCCAAAACATTCTATTACGTAAGGAAATTATGAACTTCGTGGAGGGTCTTCCCTTAACAAGGAGGATCCTGATAGTAAATTTAGGTCTCTGGACCATACCAACCCCTTTCAGTGTTACAAAAGCTTCCTTGATTTAGATGAATTTAGATGAACTGATTCAGGGCTCATACTCGAAGCTTATCTCTACATTGACATTTATTCCACGTTCATCCTGGTGTTACTGTAGCTGGTAATAAGAGTGCATGGAAGCAGCTCCTAGGTGATCTACATACCTGGCAAAGAGGGTGTGTTGGGTACAATTCAAAGAAATGTGTACAAGAAGCACTTTTTGAAATCATTAGGTTTTATGATAGTCTTTTGAAGTTAGTTGAGGCATTGCAATCCACAAAAGCCAAAGCTGCCCACTTTCATTGACTAGATGCTACCCTTGGCGATGGTATATTGGAGCATGCAAAATCTGCTTGATGTTAGTTTGTGTAGGTAATGATTTCTTCTTCCACTGATGGGACCAGGTTTAGTAAAAGTTTCTCAAGTATCTTGCATAGATGATCACATGCTTCTCCTATCTTTTCTTTAGGGAGTAGAGGCTAAGGAACTTTAGCAACTCTTAGTAGTTCATCCTGGCTGTCCCTGATATCCAATGCTTGAGTTTGCATTAGGCCTTCTGTAATGGTTGTATGTCCCCTATTTTGTTCAGATTCCTCAGCTAGGAACAATAACTTTGCTTGGATAGAACTGCATCTCTTGTTGCTTATGAGGGTCTGGCATCATGTCTGTTATAGAATTATATTATGTAGACAGGAAGGGGAACTGTTTCAATATTTTGCCTCGGTTAATCTATCCAATTTGTGTAGATCTTCACTGATATTCATGTTACAATTCTTTGTGTACTTGATGTTAGAAGATTCAGTGATATTTCTCACGGTAAAGGAGTTACAGTTAATAACTGAATTAGTGTTACTGTAGTCAGTACAGTGGTTGAAATGTTTATTATGGTTAAACAAAGCATTTGATGCTTGGCCTGTCCTTATGCTTTATTTATGTTGCTTAAGTCAAACATAAAGATCCATACTAGTCTGCCCAATATAAAACATGTTACAGCTTTTACAAGGTATTCTGTAAACACAACCCACAGAATTTTCAGGTGAGTTTTTGATTAAGATAGTGTCATAATATTGTTATTGCTGAATGCTACATTTACATTAAAGGATTCAAGCAAACTGGGAAGTAATGTAGAATTAATACTAAAAGGAAGAGCTAAAAGATTCTTGGTATCAAGGGGAGATTTTACTCTATAAAATGATTTCTTTGCCAACTTCAGGGATTTATCAATGAAAGATCTAGGTTACTTTAACTTGGATCCAATAGATTATATCTTCTCAAGCTCATCATCAATAAATTCTGGACTGCATATACTTAATGCCCCTAGGAACATCAACTGGAATGATGATAGTTTAAGTCTGTCATGCTGAGCTGAGTAATAATGAATATAAGACCAAACATTGGTGGGTTTTCTGTATATGCTAAACTTAAACATGTTTCTGTCCCATTGGATCATGAAATCTAAAAATGGTAACATACAATTACTTTCCACTTCCACAGTGTTAATGTTACAATTTTTAGATTGCATAATCCATAGGGATAGAAACAGGTCCTGGGCTTGAATCCTGGCTGTTGGAGGGTATCATGTATTCTATGAAAGTGTGCGTTCATGTACACTATATTTATGTTCATATACCTCCGCATTTGTACAGTAAGGTTCTGTAAAATGCTAGCTGCTGATAATGTGAGCCTGATGGGATTTGACCAGTGTAGACCCTGTTGCTCATGCATGTGAGATGACGAGTATTCGAATACTTGTAATCAAATAGTCATTTCCCCATAGGGGTGATCATAGCCTAGCTGTTGGCATTCCTGTCTACCATACAAAAGGTCTTGGGTTTGAATCCTGGCTATGGAGGGGATTATATGCTTGTTAAGCATGGGCTATAGATAGGGTTGTAAGGAAGAGGGTAGATGTAGATGAGAAGCTGTGGTTTCGGTGCATTACACATTACACCTACAGACTGAGTGTGAAAGAATGT
>JAUTXX010449371.1:2512-12709 GCA_032273605.1 Panulirus laevicauda
CCATTGGCCCATGTGTAGATCATTTGTTGTAAACTTACATCTGCCTGTTATTATACGGAGCAGATGAGGTAAGAGCAGAACATTAAGAAGGTCCTCTCCTTACCCTTCACTCCGTCCGACAACAACAACCGTCAAGAAAAAGAACTGAAGAAAACCATGCACTGGAGGGAAGGTTGCAGGATAGAACGATTTGAAAATCCTATTATATCTTAATACATTGCAAAATCTCATCTTCTGCTGCACTTTTGACTTATCTTAAGGATGTGAAATGAAAGGGAAAACGGAATTAATGTGTGAGTATATTTTTCCCAATGTTGTTTCAAGGAAAATTCTGTCTAACCGGTTTTTAAAGGTATTTGTAGTCTTTGCACTTACAGCGTTTGATTGTAGCTTTTTCCAGTGTTCAACGCAAAGAAATTTTTTCCCTTTCTTTTTTTTTACCTTTAAGCTTTACGTCTGACTTTGTAACTGTATTTTCGTCTATTTCAAATAGATCATTGAAACATACGTTGTCGAATTCATTTAAATCTTTGAGAAGTTGTTCTAGGTCATCGTGAAGTCTATGCTTTTTGGAGGGAAGAGATCTGATCATTTAAGCCTGTCTTCATGCACCAGGATTCTCAGAGATTGAACCAGCTTTGTCACCTGTCTTTGTACTTGATCCATTTCTTCTTTCTCTAGCTTGTAGTTTGTGGACCAGAATTGGATTGTACATTCGAATGTAGTCTTACTAGATCAATAAAAAGCATAAGAATTTTATCTGATGTTTTATATTCGATGTTCCTAGCCTTGAAAAACAAGCCTCCGATTTTTTTTATATATAAAGTTTCCGCAAAAAAGCTTTTTTCAGCCCCCATTTATTTTCAAAGGCAATACACTGTTAAATTTTACTGTGGGTACAAGCATATGACACTCTCAGGGTAAAATGACTGTGCATCTGGTATCTGAGTGTAGTGCTCCTAAAAATGTAAAAACAAGCAATCCGCCTCAGTGTGCTTCAGGCCATCTTTAGGGAAGAATGTTCTTTCTTTAATCCTCCTGGTTGCCAGTTCGTATTGGGGATTTGGCATCTGACCGCTTATTTCTTCTACCTGAGCTTCAAGAAGGTTGCTTCTTATCTATCTAAAAGGACGAAGCCCGAAATTTTTGCCTGGAAGCAAGAAAATGTAGGTAAACGTGAGATTTCTTGGCGCACTGGTCGCTTAGAACACATGAATAGGGTGGCTGCTTGCCAGTGCTCGTGGCCTCCCTGACAACGTAATCCCACCACCAAAACCTATCCCTGGTCACCCAAGGAAGACTTGTGGATTTACACATACCGTCATAGACGAGAATTATTGAAGCAACCCCTTATTTCAGCCTTCGAACTCAAGAAAGCCATCCAAATCTTATACGCGACGTCTCTCAAAGAACCATTCAATCTTCCTTACCGCAAGCTAGATGCCGAACCCCTGTATACTAAAGAAATGAAACATAAAAGACTTGCATTTGCAGGGAAATACAAAGACTTGAGCAAGCAACAACTGAGTAAGGTGATTTTTTCCGATGATGTAACCTTCAAGTGTGTGCAGGAGAAGGCGAGGAGGCCGGAGGGTGACAGCCGGTATGACTTTCATTTCACAGTGAAGACGCTGAAAACCCAGATTGCGTGATGATCTGGGATTGCTTTAGTGGTGCAATGGTTAGGGTTGGGCTTCTCACCTGAAAACACTACAATGAAAGAAGAGCCGTACAATAAGGTGGTGAAGGACCATCTGCTTCCTTCTATGAAGTCCAGGGGTGTGATCACTTAATACAGGGTAGTTCCTCCTGCCAAAGGGCTAGAGAGGTGATGAACTGGTTATGAGAGAAAAAATGTTCAACAGCTGGAGTGGAGTGGGAACTCCCTAGACCTAAAGTCAATCGAGAAATGTTGGAAACAGATGAAAATCAAGCTTGCTTATTGCAACACCTTATCAATGCTTCCCATCGTTCAGGACATCAAGACTTTAAGGATTCAAAACTTGGGCCTAGAATACTTCAGAAACCTTACCAGTTCCATGTTCAGACTTCTGTAGATGATTAATCAAGAGCAAAAGAGCGTTCACAAAGTACTTAAACTTACTTGTGTCATCGCCTTTGGAAAAATACGGGGGCGGACAAGGATTTTTTTGCGGACTTACAAGAAGCTATTAAGTATCCAACAAATAGTTACAAATGAAAACTAGTTTTATGAACCGTCTTGAGTTTAAATTGTATCATGTAAGTCAACCTTGTGTCCAGTTTTACCTGAGTGACGTCAACTGTCAATGAACTGGAACGATTTAGTATACTATGGTCGACGTGTTGTCTGTGGACTGAACCAAGGCATGTGGAGCGTCCTGGGTAAACCATGAAATGGTCTGTGGGGCCTGGATATGGATAGGAAGTTTTGGTGTCGGTGCATTATACATGACAGCTAGATAATGGGTGTGAGTGGATATGGCCTTTCTTCGTCTGTTCCTGGTGCTAACGTGAGATACAGAGTGGTGGATGTTGAGGAGCTAATTGTGGTGGTTTTACGAGGAGGTCGGGTGTGTGGTGGAAGCCAATTATTGCCAGATGAGTTTGACTTGTTGCCTTTATGTCAACTCAACCAGCAGCATATCTTATACCATCAGAGTCGTTAGTGTCCTTTTTCCTCAGAACATGAATGAACAAAAGTCGCTTTGAAAGATTATGTCCTCGACCTTCCTGGAGGAATGTCGTCTGTACTTCCACCTGCGTTGCTCAGCTATATCTTTAAAGAACCACCTTTCTGCTTCTAATCCTCTTTGACTTACTTCTGGTAATTATTCTCACATATTTCCTCAAATATCCCACACATAGAGACACAAAGGTCATAATTATTTTCGTAATGAATAATTGCTCCAGGAACAGTTTTTGTGAGAGTCCAGGCGTTGCCGGGGACTTCTTTCTAAAGGCTCCTGCAGGTAAGAATGGGCTACAGCCAGTGGCAGGAAAATGTAGACTCCTTTCGAGTGAGAAGTTCTTTGATAAAACTGTTCTCCAGTGACATAACCTCTCCAAAAATGACCTTTTACTCGCGTTGTAACGTCTTGCAGGCAAAATCCGGTAGCATATCACACAAAGGTCATATATCTAATGATCAGTAATAAAGAGTAACTAACGAACACTGCTTATAAAGCCAGTTGTGTGTACGTCAAGAGGTTAAACATCCTACGTTGCGTTAAATCAAGTTCATAAAAACAGATATTTACACCTGGTTTATACCATCCAAGCTGTCAAGAATACAGTTATACCCCTCATAATCTCACACACAATTCTCGTTAGAATCAAGACCATAAATAGTGTGACTAACCCGGATATTCGAAAAAAAGATGCTGATGTATTAAAGAAATACTCGTATGCAGCTCTGCGTGGATATGTTATATTCCACTTGGCTCAAATAGAAGACCAACAGTGCTATATTTACTCCAACAGTTAGTTACACTACTGCAGGTATTAATGATTAGTTAGAAAAGAATATAACTGCTGTAAATGCAGGATGGGAAAAGTCTTGTGGACATATTACAGCTACTTTGGGAAAATAATCACAGTAAGAGTCAGTATTGCCATATAGTCTTACGTTGTTTTGTTGAAGTCTTGGGCAAGGACCCACTTTCTTACGATGCCCACTGACAGGATGTAAGGCATATAACAAAGGTAAAGAGTATAGCGTACGTTATGTATTTAGATCATATCAAATTCCTCTCAGGATTTATTAAATCTTGTCTCACTGAATTTAATCGCATTTGAAAATGGAAAAATAAAAAAAAATCCTACATACAGTGACCAAATATAGTGACCAATCTTTATAGTACTCAGGAGATAACAGAATACCTGTCGTCCTGCTGTAATCTTGTAAACCTATATAACTGATAATACGATAGAAGAATAGCAGGAAGGTTCCTCCTCCTCCCTCCAGCAACAACAACAGTTAGGGGAAAAATATACGAAAGGAAACACATGCAGTAATGAAGTAAGACAAGCATGTGATTTTACAGGAAAGAATCATATGGAATGACTACATATACCTGTCTTATACTGTGCTATACAACGCTATACTGCACTACACACTGTATCACTATGCATGTTCTTTTTTACACTTTACAGTCTTGATATATATATATAGCAAATCCCTTAATTCTTTTCCTACAGCAAATCCCGCTAAATGATGATATATTTGTCTGACATATTTTTGACAGTATTCGTGGTCTACTTCAATAACATTTGCCGGTAATTTGCTCCAATGTTCAACGGTTCTGTATACAAAGAAACATTTTCCCAACTTAATCTTCCGTCGCTTAGCCTTAAAACTATTTTCCTTTGTCCTGATTACTGTACCGTCTTGTGAGTAAGATCTTTATGGCTCACATTATCGTATCTGTTCAGATGTTAAAAACTTGCATCACGTCACTTGGAAGTCAACGCCTCTTGAGAGAAAAGAGATATCATCTTCGTATGCTTTCTGTTTAATATGGAAGGTTTCATGGACCTGGATTTTGCTTTGTATCTCTTCCTTGTACTTGTTTAAGTTTTCTTCATCCTTTTTTCTTGTTTGTGAGCTAAAGTTGGACTGCATGTTTGAAATGTGGTCTTACTATGTTTCTGGTGCTTTGTGCTAAACGTTCATTTTTGTACAACTACATTCAATCCGCTTTATTGTTTGTTGCTGTGCACTCGTTAGTGCACTTCAGAATGTTTTCGATAGCGACTGCAAGGTCCTTTTCTTCACTTACTTTAGATGGCTGATTTCCCCGCAATTCATCGTCATATTCATCATTCGTACTCAAAGTGCATAACTTAACTTTTTCATTTGTTTGATTCCATTTTCTATTCAGCAAACTATTCTCCTAGTCTATCAGAATCTCTGAATCATTTCACAGTCTTGCTTATCTATAATTCTGCCCTAAAGATTTATATCACCACAAATTTTAAGGTCTTACATTTTAGAACCAGCTATGCTGTATATCGTAAATATAGATTATTAAAAGACTGGGGACTAAGGGTCGATCCCCGTGGCACTCCACTTGTCACGATGAACAAGGTGAAGACTTCACTGTAGAGAGAAGCAAGTTAGAACGCCTGGTTCAGAGAGGAAGGAGGGAATCCAGAATCTTTATCACCCGTTCTGTAGGCCCAGATTACTCACCATTTCTCAGGATTTTGATGAAAGGGTCATTTCATAAGTTCTGTTTTTATGGATCACTTGTAATGACCCAAGATTTATGGGTCAGAACTCAAGGCCACTTATGTATGAGTCATTTTTATAACTTTGATAACTTTGCTGGATATCTGGAGTGTAAGATCTTTATTAGATTTTCTTAACTGCCCTGAAGTCATAATTTGATATGATGCAACCATAATAAGGGACAGACAGATTTGACCAATGGAAACATTTTTCCTAATCATTATTGAGCTAGGCTTGAGACTAATTCTCCATGTAACATAATGACATCCACTTCTTTTTAGTCTTCATACAATGAGGGTAGTAGTAAACTAGAAATTGATTTCCCATACCATACATTATTATTTTATTTCATTCTTGATCGACGTTTCCTGAATTAGCGAAGTACCACCCAGAACAGACGAAGAAAGGCTGCATCCGCTCACACCCATTCTTTAGATGTCATGACAAATATACAGAAACCGAAACTCCCTACGAACAATCAGGCCCCGTAGGCATTTACATGGTTTATCTTGGACGCACGCCATACCAAATAGTTCCAATTCACTTTATTCCGTGTCCGCCTTTCACTCTTCTGCATGTTCAGGCTCCGATCGCTCAATATCTTTTTCATTCCATCCCTCCATCTCCAATTTGGTTCTCTTGTTCTCCTTGTTCGCTCATTTTCTGACACATATATCCTCTTTGTCAACCTTCCCTCACTCATTCTCTTCACATGTCCAAACCATTTCAACACACCCTCTTCTGCCCCCTCTACCACATTTTTTTTTTGCTTCTGCATACTTCTCTTATCCTTTCATTATTTACTCGATCAAACCAACTTATACCACATATTTTACTCAAGTATTTCCTTTTCTATACATCCACCCCCCTCCGCACAACTTTGTCTATAGGCCATGCCTCGAATCCACATAATATCGTAGGGCCCACTATACCCCCAAACATGCCCCTTTTTGCCCTTCCATACTCATTCTTTCGACACATTCTTCAGCACTCACAAGAATTTCACCCCCTAACACACCCTATGACTCACATCCGCTTTCATGGTTCTATTAGCTGCAATGCCCACTACCAGGTATCTAAAACGCTGCACTTCCTCCAAGCTTTCACCATTCAAACTCGCACCCCACGTAACCTGTCCCCCAGCCTGGCTAAACCAAATAAGACTCCTTCAAAATACTCACTCCATTTCCTCTTCACTGCATCACTACCTGTTACTACTTCCCCTTTTGCCCCTTTGACCGATGTTCCTGTTAGTTCTCTTGCTTTTTTCGCATTATTATTCTTCCAAAGTTGTCTTCTTATTCTTCCTAAAGTTTATTGATACTCGCTTACTTCAGCAATCATTTGCCCTTTTTTTCAACCCCTGCACCTTCCTATTAACTACCTGTGGGTTTCTCATATACATCTCCCACTGTCGATGTCTCTTGTAAGTCTCCTAACCGTCTGCACTCCTTCCTGTAAGTATATTATGTTATCAGCTGTCGCATTAGTGACATTCGCCTTCAGATCACTTCACTAATACCAGAAATCTCACATCAAACTGCTGATACACTCACCTAGCTGCTCCCAAAACACTTGCCTTTCATGATCTTTCATCTGATGGCCAGGTGCATCAGCACTAATAATCACCCATCTCTTGCCATTCTCTCTCAATTTTACCCATTTCAGTCTAAGATTTACCTCCTTACACTCTTTTACGCACTCCCTCAACTCCTGCTTGAGGAGTAGTGCTACTCCTTCCTTAGGTCTTGTACTCTCACCAACCCTTGACCATACTCATAAGACATTTCCACACCATTCTTTCCCTTTACCCCTGAGCGGTGTTTCACTCAGAGCCAGATCATCCAATTTTTTTTTCTTCAAACATGCTACCTACTTCTCCTCTCCTCTGATCTTGGTTACATCCACACAGATTTAGACACCCCAGCCTGAGCCTTCGAGGAGGATGAGCACTCCCCACTTGACTCCTTCTGCTCTGTCTTTTAGAAACTAAAAAACAAAAAAGGGAGGTGGTTTCCAGCCACCCGCTCCAGTTTCGCTCCCATATATTCATGCACAAAAGAAATAGAAAAGGAGGATTATCTTGCGTCATACCTTCGTAAAAACAATAGGAAACACACTACAATTTACCGTCCTATACCTAGCGAGAATATTAGTTTATAAATATGAAACTGGAACTAGAACAATAGTCACCTGACCCGTGTTCGGGAGGCAGGTTCTTGCCTTCTTGAACAAGATGGTACGAAACCTCAACATGACGATACGACCCTTGAGCACGAAGGTATTGAGTATTGCGCTGCTACGCGTAATCACTACGGTAAGATCACTGAGCACGACGGTACGACCCTTGAGTACAATGGTTACAAGTATATCTAATAAATTCTTCAAAACACTAATTGATTCCAAAGACATGATCATTATATGGTATGGGAATTTCTTCACATTAGATAGGGATTCTATGGCGCGAAATAACGGTATAGAAAAGATAAAAGGATAGAGAAATGATAGCAGAGCGAACAAATCATTTTCATGTATAGAGTTGTAGAATAATGTAAGAGACTGAGATCAAATGTATTAAATATAAAGATTATCAATACCTTCAGACCAAGGTTAGACAAGCTCAGTGATATCTGTTACCAACTCTGCTCCAAGGTTGATTGATGTAGCTGACAAACTATGTTTTCAAAGCTCCAGCAACAGTCAGGCATTGTCTGTTTGGAGTGGATAAGTTGCCCCGTTCAAGGTTTCTGTTATGGAATTTCTATGGCAGTATATCTTCTTCCTACTATACGGTGTATCTTTCCGCCTTCTTTTTCCCATTAGTAGTTGAGCCGGAAGGAGAGGTAAGTGGGAAGTTCCCTCTGCTTTGCTATCTTGATTCCACCGAAACAAGATTTGAAAGTGAATATAATGTCATGAACTATAAAGTCTCCTGTTATTTGTAAGACCATGTAGCATGACGGTGCTACGTAACGCCAGGTAACGCTAGGTAACACCATCATGCCCAAAGATTGCACTCTCATGCTCAAGGATTGATGAACACAACGTGAACAGACGACGTGGCGCCCCACAGAAAGTGTTCTCCAAGTCAGGATCAAGTGTGGTGGCCAGAGAGACGCTACTGGTTGACAGATCTTGCTGCTGGCTACATCAACCAGGAACTCCTCCAGACACAAGGTCAACGACCGTACGTGAAGGGTTCACAAACTACAACTATTTCCACGTCAAAGTGTGAGAATTACTACTGTAGATGTCATCCCAGAGGAAGTAGAATAGTTACACCTGTTAGCTGCACCCCCAACCGTCCAGTTCTGACTTCGAACCTCTCATACCCAATTTGTCAACTCCAACACCCTGGAAGCTTCTCATAAACACATAACACGGATGGAGGACACAAAATACATGGAAATATTGCGATAAAACAATAATCTTCCTTCATATAATTCTTAACAACGTTTAACTCATCAATAGAGCCCCTCCCACCCCCCTCCCCCCAAAAAAATAAAAATTAACAGCTTTTGTTCATCTTATATGTGAGAAAATGTCATTCGTCGATGAAATGTCTCCTGTTAGCTTATGTTTTTCTTATGAGTACTTTAACAATATCTGTGACTTTAAGATGTGTTGATATTAAAGGAATCTAGATAGCAACAGACTACTAGGTCCTTTAGCGACAAAAAACTCTACAACGAAATAAAGTTGCTCGTTGGCTTCAAGCAAAGACAAGAATGCGTGTGTCTTAACTCCGAAATATAACACAAACACAGGTGGTTGTAACAACACCCAAAATGTACATGATATTGTACCTGCTCCTCGGACATAAGACCTACGTTGTCTGTACCGTCGAGAAAGTACTTACCATATGTGTACCGTGGACGTGACGCCCACCAGGTCTGCACCATAGTTGTGGTACCACCATGGCTGTACCATAGTCAGCCATCCTATGCACCACGTCTGTACCCGGAAACATGGCACACACCCATGTCAACAAACATGTTTATGAACCTCCAGGAGAAAATGTTTCAACTGTGCCCGCGTTGCCTCCTCCCCTCCTCTCCCTTCCTCAACACCCCACATTTCTTTACTTCATCACCTCTTCATTCTACCTCTCCATTCACACCTCATCTTAGCTCCCCTCACCCGCCTTTCCTTAACTCCGCTAAACCCACATCACCTGAATGCCTTCGTCTCCCCAGCACATCTCCCTTTACCTTCCTGTCTCAGCTCGCCTTACCTCCCCGTCCCCATGTGTATTTCCTATCTCTCAGGCAACACAAAGATAAGCTGTCGGAATTACTTTCAGGTTCTTGTCCCCGCAATACCTCAGGGGTAAGCTGAGTACGCTGGTGTTTGAGGTGATTGTGGGAGCGCGAGTATTGTGGGAGCGCGAGTAGTGTGGTAGGGTAGTGGTGGCAGGGTAGTGGTGGCAGGGCAGAGGTGGTAGGGTAATGGTGGTAAAGGTTATAAGGTAGTGGTGGTAGGGTAGTGGTGGCAGGATATAGGTGGTAGTTTACTGTTGGTAGGGTAGTGGTGGTAAGGCAATGGTGGCAGAGTAGAGGTGGTTAGGTAGTGGTGACAGGGTAAAGGTGGTAGGTTAGTGGTGGTAGCGTCGTGGTGGTACAGTAGAAGTGTAGGGTAGTGTTGGCAGATTAGAGGTAATGGGGCAGTGGTGGCAAGATAGCGATGGTAGGGTAGTGGTGATACGGTACAGGTGGTAGGCTAGTAGTGGCAGATAGAGGTAGCTGAGTAGTGGTGGCAGAGTATAGGTGGTGGGGTAGAGGTGGCAACGTATTGGCAGTTGGATGTGATGGCAGGGTATTGGCAGTTGGGTGAGTTAATGGCGGCATAGTAGTGGCGGCTGAGCAGTGGTGGCAGGATAGTGATCATGAGGTATTGCTAGCATGGTGATGGTGGCAGGATAGTGATCATGAGGTATTGCTAGCATGGTGATGGTGGCAGGATAGTGATCATGAGGTATTGCTAGC
>JAUTXX010449591.1:0-11670 GCA_032273605.1 Panulirus laevicauda
GGGGCCTGGATGTGGAAAGGGAGCTGTGGTTTCGGTGCATTATTACATGACAGCTAGAGACTGAGTGTGAACAAATGTGGCCTTTGTTGTCTTTTCCTAGCGCTACCTCGTGCACATGAGGGAGAGGGGGTGCTATTTCATGTGTGGTGGGGTGGCAACGGGAATGGATGAAGGCAGCAAGTATGAATATGTACATGTGTATATATGTATATGTCTGTGTCTGTATATGTATTTATACATTGAAATATATAGGTATGTATATGTGTGGGTGTTTATGAATATGCATGTGTATGTGGGTGGGTTGGGCCTTTCTTTTGTCTGTTTCCTTGCGCTACCTTGCTAACGCGGGAGACAGTGACAAGGTATGATGAATAGATATATATATCATAGTAGTATTACTTGGAGGATTTAGGGAAATGGGAAGGAATGCTATATCTGTGGAAGAATTGCATGCACAGAGATTTGTGTTAACTGTAGTGTTATATAGATTGTAGGAGCATGACTTGTTTTTAATGATTTTTGTTTTAGACAGTATACCATCCCGTAGAATATAATATTAATGATAGGTTCTTGAAATGCTGAATACTTCAGTATTGCACTTTTCATGCTTCCATTGCAAGTGTTGTTCATTTTCAGTTTTACTGATTGCTGACTTTAAACTTGTAATAGTCAGGAAACCTACGTGAAATTCTGCTATAGTCCAAACACTTTTATGATCTCCAAAGTGTAACAGTTTCCAATATTTTCAGGCGGTGGTGCCAGTCTCAGGAGAGCAGCGAAAGGGACCTGCCCCTCCTCCCCCTGTTAGTGCTAGTCCAGCTAACACTCCCACTTCTAGTACTTCCTCTACACCTTTTAAGAAGGGCCCTGCACCTGCTGTCCCGGCTAGCACTACCCCCTCTAAACCTAGAGCTCCTTCTCCAGTTGACATACCTTCTGATAATCTATTAGGTGAGTCAAATGTTGGCACCTCACCCAACAGTACTGCAAGTACACAAGTTACTAGTACACCCTCAGGGAAGGGTCTGGCACCTAAACCTGTACCCATTGGTGAAAGCCCAGTGCCATTGGAGAAACAGCCTCTGATAATGTCCAAGACAGATATTCCAAACAAAGAAAATCTTCCTTCCGTCCCGAGTGATAAGGAAGAGATCGAGAAACATACAGTTGTGTCTCCTGCTTCCGAGAAAGTTGAGAAGACTGTATTAAGCGAAACAATGGAAGTTGATGAGAAGTCTATAGTTGAGACTGATACCCAAGAGCCAAAGAATAAACCTGATGTAGATATTGACATTGTTGACCACATTAGTGATCGGGTATCAGTAGTGGTAGAGGAAAAAGTGTCTACTAGTGCACAGACTACAACAGCAGTCATTGCAACAGCCCAGCCTACTGAATTGGAAGAACCCCAAACTGCAGAGACAGCATTAGGTCTTAAAGTAATAATAGATACAGAAGAGGAAATTGATATGGAAAAAACAGCAGCCATAGTAGTTGATGATACAGAGTCCAAAACTTTTTCTTCCTCATCACCTTCATTATCCCCAGCACCAGCCATCCCATACTCATCAGCTGTGGTGTCCTCACAGCCACAGGTCACTCATATTGCTGACCAAGCCACTGAGACAAAAACACCAGAAGTGCCAGTGAGAACTGCTTCAGTATCACTGTCCCCTAGTTCATCTGAAGCAGTTATTGCATCAATAGGAAGTGATGCTACTGTAATTGTTCGTACTCCTACCCCAACTCCTCCTGAACCTTCACAAGGCCAACCACCGGTGAAAAAGGAGAGTGTAGTCACAAATTCTGTTGAGCCAATTAAATTTTCACCTTTCAGGTTGCATGCAATTGCTTGGTAGATGCATGAATAAAGAATTGGCCTTTTAGAGCTTTGCATGCATACAGAATTATCATAATCAGTGACATTGCACATTTATGTAAGCCTAACCTTTTTACTTAATCATTCATTCTCCTTTTCTCCATAAAAAAGGTAGCTGCACAGAGCTTGATAATTACTCTTGCTTTTTGATCTAGACATGCATTTTTCAATACCATTCCCTCATTTTATCCTCTCCAATTTCAGGTCAGCTCGATTTTTTCTGTTATTTGCTTCATCCAGTTTTGCTGTCTTGGTCACATTAATCAATTCAGTACAACTTAAAAAGATTTGTGAAGTGTTTTTAAGGGAGAACTTTGTCTGAAAAACACTGGAGTTGTAGAAGGATTTTTAAAGATATAGTCAGAACAAGTGAAGATCAAGTGACTGATATTAGACTTAGTATGGAGTGAGAGGTTTGAGGTTTGTTACAGCTTAAGTTGTTAAGTCTTTATATCTAGAATAGTGAGGGAATTGTATGTTACTTGCCAAAACATGCCATACAACACCATTAGTGATGGCACTTAATAGCATTAGAGAATAGTTCTCATTTCTCCCAGGTCTTAGATGAAACCACAGTCTTTGTCTTCTGCATATGTCCATCGCTTTAGAAACACTTGATTACATCTAGTTGGTTCCTTGATCACATACATTCATAGTAAATCCTTCAACCTACTTTTTTCTTTTTAATTCCACATATGCTGTGCAAAGTTTTTTCTTTATGGCTGGCAACTCAGTCCTAATAGTACCCAGATGAGTTTAAAGTGAGGCTGCTTGGATGATGTATGGTTACGATTAGAGGAAATGAGTGTCCAATACAATGCAGTAATACCAATCAGATGAGCAACACCATCACTAAAGCTCATTTCACTGGAACCCACCAAATTTTCAAGAATGATTAAGAAACAGAGTCTTGCCATAGACTGATAATAATTATCACTAGTAGTGCCTGTTCTGACAGATGTTCTCAGTAAGTTGTGTTCCATGCATAGTTACTCTTCTATGTTAAGATGACTCAATTCACTGGAAAGATACATCTTGATGTCATTGAATTGCTAAACATTAATTGCATCCTCTGTTTTAACTCATACAGAATACAGTATAGAGATTCTTTCTGTTAGGTTCTCTGGCATACTGGAATATTTTTCAAAAATATGACAAACTACTGTCATCTAAGGTGACTCCCGGGAAAGCCTTCCTTGACTATGATAGTTTTTATATGATGAACTGTTATCGTTTTAGGTGACTTGGAAAAGCCTTCCTTGAATATGATCTTTTTTAGTCTTGAAAATATTAAGAGAAAGCAGATATCTAGCTTAACCTTGATATTGAATTTGTCTTAGGATTTTTTTATGACTGTTAGCTATATAAAATATAGGCTGTTGCATGCAGTTCATTGTTTGAAGAAGACTTACATCATAAATTTTTCGGAGCATAAGATAGACAAAAATCATCATAAAGGCCAGGCCTTAATGAAACATTGAAAAGGGCTTAAAGATAAGTAAACAGAGATTTGTTTTTTTAAGGTAGTGGAAAACCTGCCTTTCAAAAAGAGGAAAGGTTATAGCTGTTTGGAAAAGTATGTGAAGGTAGAATTCCAGAGTTTATGTAGAATTTGAAAACAAACAGACATCATGATGGCCTACTTTGGAGTTACCAGTGATCACACAGTAACACAAATTGAAGGCCCACCCTTGAGTAGCCAGGGATCACAAAACTATTGCATAACACTTTGGTCTGCTAAGTATTATGTGGCCTAGCAGATAGCAGTAGCACACAAGTAATTGTTTTTGGGAGGAGTAGTATCTAAAGAATATGGTAAAAGAACCACCATTGTGGTAGATGGATTATGTTTTTAGATCCTACTTACTAAGTTAATACAGTGGTACAAGTATGGCTTAGTCCATTGTTAAATTAGAGCAACAGTTCAGAAGAGAAAAATGTTTGGCATCGAATAGGACTTTGCATGGGTATTGGGAGGGTTAGTGGCAGTTGTGTAGTGAACCAGCACTTCAGTGGTTGTCAAATTGTACTCTTCTGACCCAGGTAGCTGTCTTTCCATTTTGCCTCACCCTCACGTGGGCTACTGGCTTTCTGTCCGCAAGCATACAGTCTCCCCTTGTTACACATAACACTTGACAACAATAAACTCACTTAGCTCATTCTTTGTAACTCTGGATTTTCCCGCGGTGAGCACTGTGTGCTAGCCCTGCCTTTTGGCAAAATGGTAGGAGTAGTAGATAGCAGTAGTAGTCTGGAACATTTAGGCAGGAGCATTAGGTGGAAACATTAGGTAAAAGCAGTAGGCAGGAGCATTAGGTAGACACATAAGGTAGTAGTAGTCAGTAGGAACTTTGGGTAGGAGCCTCTGCAAACACTGCACTAGAACTGCCCTCTGCCAGTGGCCTGTTAAAGGTGAGGCACTAAAGGCTAAGAAGTGGCTTTGGAGTCCACTAATTATAGGGAATCTATTGCTGTGGCCATCTTCTTAAGGGAGTTCCAATTGAAACAAGCTTCATATATATAGGTAGGTAGATAGAGAGATAGAATACTAAGGTGTATGAGATGTTATTGTAATTACCAAGTATATTCATTGTGTTGAGTCCAGGAATAATAGGGCTGTCAAAGGAAACAGGAGAGTTTTAGTGTTTTTAGAAAGAGAAACAGGCGAGTTTTAGTGTTTTTAGAAAGAGAAACTGGAAGAAATCAGGTTTTAGAAGCAACGAATTTAACGAGGGAGTTTCCTTTGAAATCACAGTTTATAGAGATTGTGGTACAATGAGACAGAGTGAGCATGAGAAGATGGAGCAGATTTGAGAGGTATTCAGGAATGAAGAGGTGAGTTATAAGCAAGGGATTGTTGTTGATTATTCGTTGAAGAAAGAAAAATCAGTGATACGAGGACAGATGTATAAGAGATGGGACAGAAACATAAGGGACACCTCCGTGATAGTACTTACAAATGATTATGATAAAACAAGACTTTGCCAAAAGGGAAAGCTAGTGTACTGCAAGAAAATCTAGTGATGAAGTATGAGTTATGTAAATTGCTTGTTTTCAAGTGTTATGTGTAAGATGGTGAGAATGTATGTTTGTGGACTGAATGCCAGGAGCCTACATTTGGGTGAAGCAAAATAAAAAGACAACAACCTGTGCCAAAAGAGTGAAACTTGACAGCCACTGAGGTGTTGACACTATGCACAGCTGTTGCTAACCCACCTGATACTCGGGTAGGTAGTACTGGTAATACCTTCTTAGTTGGTGGCTTTGTACCAGTAGCTGCTTAGGGAGGTGTTGATGCATTAGTTATGGATATAGAAAAGAAGAGATCAGCACCTGATGACATACAGTATAGAAAGCTTCTAAGACAATGAAGAATTCAACATAAGATTCTCTTAGGGAAATGGGAGTTTGGCATGATACAGTATGATAGGTAGAAGGGTTAGAATTCTCCCTTCTGCTGAATATCCTGTTCCAGTGTATGAATTAGAAAAAAAAATGTTTTTTAGGCAGATGCAAAACAGATGAGCAAGTGAGCATGCAGTTTCAGAGGGAGTTTTTGTCAAATCATGAGATTTTCTCATCCTAGCAATACATCTGCCATGTGTCCATAGAGAAAAGTAATTTTTTTTGGAATGCATGAAAAGATTAAAAGAGGGGATATAGGACTAGGAAGAGTTACACCAGAGGATAGAGGAATGTTATAGCTACCCAAGGCAGAGTTCAAGGGAAAAAGAGAAATGAGAAGGAATGGTTTTGTCGTAAGAAAGACATCTATGATATTGTCAGATTGGAAAGTTAAAGAAAGAGTAGAACAGCAGTCGTTATTTGGGCCTTGCCGGAAGAGCATGAGCCCTACAGTAATCATCATCATCTATTTATGTGTCCGTTACTCTTTTCTGCTCCATATCTGGTAGACCAATAGGGGTTTGGAGATGAGAGTTCACACAAATGTTACTCATCACCAAATGGTGTTTCATAGCTAATCCCATCAGCCGTATCTTCAAGGTGAAGGTGAGCTGGGGTCATTTCATTTTCATTTCTTTTCATAAGTTTTAAAGGAGAAGAGGGTTGGGACAATGATAAGTAAATGCATTACCCATTAGCAGGCAGTGTATCAAGACCAACCTGTAGACTATATCTTCAAGTTCTATGTTATGGCTCGAGTTAGAGTGTTTAATGCAGGAGTTATGATATTTTCCATTTCTCCTCCATGACATGGAACCATTGGAGAGATTTGGATACTGCTTTATGTATGTATTACCAACTGCCAGACTATGTATCAAACCTAATTCATAGGGGGTCATACCTCCATGGTCAAAGTTATTGCATGGGTCAGAGTGTTGACAGCAAGGGTCATGATATTTTTAATTTCTGCTCCAAAACTTTGGAACTAGTGAAGGCAGTGAGATGGTACTTTTTACTGGTATGTCTCCATGACTTTTGATTGAATGGAGGGAATGCAGTGTTACTATGCACAAGTGTTACTCCCCACTATAAAGTGTCTTGTGAGGCACCTGCAGAAATGTGTTGTGACTCACTCACAAGGGTGTACCTTAAAGCTTATTTCAGAAAAAATTTAGCTGTTCTGCTGCTACCCCAAGCCTTTATCATCGCAGCTGGGGTCATACTTTTATACAAGTTTTGTTTGCCACCATCCATTGCACTGACTGTGTTTTCTCTGTCAGACTCAAATAAACTCATCCATATCTGAGAATACTTTAATTATCAGAAATTTAGTTTCGTTGCATCTTCAGTTGTTTAAGCCTTCTTATAGTTCCTTTCAGAAATTGAACACAGGATATCTTCATGTTGCATTTCTTTAAATAAAATCCAGGTGTTATGTGTCAGTGAAACATCACATTCATCTTTTTTAGAGATAATTTATGCAATCCTTAAAGTAAAATGAAGGTTATTGCAGGGCCTTCATTGATAACTTCCATCATTATTGCATCTAATTGAGAATACTTTTAACCAAAGTCCAGAAACACAAAGCTGTGGAAGAAGAGCATATGATATCACATTTCCTTTGGATAGAGGAATAATTTGTCCAATGAGTAACACATTTTCAATGATTTCTTGCAAAGATGAGAGGAGGGAGTCGATGAAGGAGTTTTCCTTGGTTGGGTATATCAGAACCCTTGTTTAAACGATCTCAGAGTAGGAGTGGTTAAACCATTGACTGGAGTAAGAAACTGTCTGAGAGGAAGAGCTATACAGCAACAGTAACCTCTGCTGTATGCTTAGATGAGTTGTAAGCATTGCCCAAGGAATATGAAAAAGGAATCTTCATAGGTTTGCTTCTTAGCAGTATTAAACTGTGATAAAAGTAGCATAAAAGGGGCAGCCAGAGGAGGTGTGTTGAGGAAAGTGGTGTTTTTGAGTGTGTCTTCATATTAACCAGTTGGAGTCGAGCTTGTGTAGCATAAGTATGAAGTGAGAAGTAAATCCAAGGTTGGAAGAGTGGGTATGACAGTTTAGAGCATGAGTAGGTTGGATGATAATTTGCTCTAAATAAGGAAGAATGGAAAGCCTTAGGGCTTCACTCTCCACTATTTGTGTGGGAATATTGTAGTTGTTTTCCCTCCTTTAGCATGAGCAGCTTTGTTGTTGCCAACCTCTTACTGTGACTCATCTCCTTTATTTAAGTCCAGTCTTTCTTACCCTCCTAACCAATCCATTCTTAAGAGATAGACTTCAGGTATATTGAAAATGAATCTGTAAAATTATTTGTTACATAGATTCAGAATGATTTTCCAATGCATAATACTGCTCTGTTTTTGGTTGAATATGTTTTTAGTCCTATCCATATTAGTATTTGTTTCTTCTTGATCATATGCAAGAACAGTGAAAGCTATTATATTATGGTTATTAGTATTTATCTATTATGGCATTTCTGTGTAGCTTTGAAAGTAAATCTCAGATGTATCTTCTACCTATTCCATCTTGTAGCTAAAAGGTTGAAGATTTATTGTTTATGGTATTCTGAGTTACCAGCTGTGAGGGACGTCTATTCAGGGACTTGATTTTTACAGACTCTGACCCCCATTTATCTCGTTATATCTTTCTTTCTTTCATACTATTTGCCATTTCCAGCGATAGCGAGGTAGCGTTAAGAACAGAGGACTGGGCCTTTAAGGGAATATCCTTACCTGGCCCCCTTCTCTGTTCCTTCTTTTGGAAAAATAAAAGAAACAAAAAAAATAAAAAATAAATTGTAATTTAATCTAATTGTATTGGAGTTAACTGAAACTACTTCTTGCATAGATTTGTATGTTGGCCTTATGTTTTCTCTTTAAATGTTCTTTGCACTTTCTTTGATATGTGATTCATGCCCTCCTTCTGCATTTAGTGTCTTGTGACCTATTACCATTATATTTTTTCATACTTATCCACCTTTTTCTTCTTTAGTGAGGTTGTACTAAGAACATAAGCAGCCTCAATTTACTCATATCCTCCATTTAGCTGTCTTGTGTAATACACTGAAACCAGATCCCACCAACATGTGCACGGGATAGTTTGAAATGGAGTGATATGGTAAGTGAGGATGACATGCATTCAGTGGGCTAACCCAAGGCATAAGAAGTTGTCAGGAGAAACCACAGAATGGTCTTTAGGGCTTGGCTAAAATAAGTATGCTGTACATTTTGTTTTTTCTTTTGTCCTTCTGAAGGATAGGTTCTGCAGATTTCTTCACAAATATTGTGTAGAAGGGCATCATAGATATTCTTTAGGCAGGATTTTCAGACTAGCATCACCTGTAATGAGTTTTGCACTTGGGTCACACATCTAGTAGAACTAAAAAAGCCACTAGGGGCAAACCCTTCATTCATTTTGTGAAAGCACCTGAGGTATTGAATTTCATGTGTCATATAATGTAATTGTTAATTTTCTTTCCCAAACTTTTCTCAGCTAAAACCTACATGCTGTTGTGTATTCTGTTTAAAGTTTATTTTGTTTCTACTTGATATGTGAGCTCTGATAAGTCAAGTTAAATCAACAGTAGAGAGATTTCCAAATGGAATGCACAAAGCTAAAGTTTGGGATTACTTAACTATCCCATATAACTGATTGCTGAGAGGAGCAAAAAGATAATACTTAAGTAGAGTGAACTGTAGTGACCCATCTGTGTTGGTGATGTCACACTGAATTTCTTTTTTTTTTTTTTTTTATTCACTTGTGCTTATATTTGACCAGTCCATAAACTTGATGGCATATGCCTCATAGAAGGCTTCTGCATTTCAGCTCTTTGGAAGATAAACTTTTGCTAAATTTTTTACTCTTTACCAAGAACTGAGGCTACTTATGTTAGAATGAGTGTGGAAGTTGCAGTTAAACACATGTTAGATTGATACTAAATAAAACACAGAGACCAACTGTAACCCAAATTACAGACCACCAGAACTCCCATTACTAGCTAAGTTGACAGGCATATAGCAGTTGTTTTGACCTTGTAGGAGCTCAGGTGAATTTTTTAATTATCAGTTATTCCAAGCATCCAGTTCTTCAGGATTGATTGCTTTAGGACAAACAAAATGACTCTCTTCATTTTTTTTTGTGTATGATTATGTAGGAAGTGGTATTGGTTTTAAGTGCTGACTGTGTACATGTCTACCTCTGTGTGTGTGATTACTTGTTTTTGTGCATGTGGGGAGGGAGTCTTATTTTGATCAGGTACCACTTCAATTACCCCTCTTTTTCTTAAATTTTTTTTGCATATAATAATTCCTCACATAACTGGTTCCACTTTTCATTTCATCGTTTCTTACTCACCTTTTCCAATATTTATGGTGTGTTTCCTAGTTGCTCATTTCTTACTGTCTCTAAGCATTGTTCCCTTTCAGTGTGACCAATGCCCTGTCAGTCTTTTTACCACTGTTGGCAGGTCTAAGATGTGATGAATGAGGGTGCTTCTCTTATGTGTTGACTTTCAGATCACATTTCCGTGGATAGGACTCACAAAAATATTCAGTGATTGAATGATGTGGTGCATAAATATTCAGTGACTTCAAAATGCTAGAGCAAGAATGTTCAAAGGGATTAAATAATGACTGGCATGTGTCACTTATAGATACCTATTTTCCTGAAATTAAGGATTTTTTTGTTTTTATTCTATGAGTTATTAGGTGTACCACCTTCCATCAGTCCTGCTTTATTTCTTGTCTTTTATAGGTTTTGAGAATGAAGTGGTTGTGAATTGGCTTGCCAGTTTAGAAGATATGGAATGTTTACTTTTCTCTCTTCTTTTGGAATTTAGCTGTATATAAGATGTCTGTTTGTTCTTTGTTAATATTTTAATTCAGTTATGTTTTTAAGTGAATTAGAACATATCTTTGATTTTGAACATATTTGTATTGAGAAATTTAGGATCAGCATTAATTACTGTAAAAGAATTAGGGCTGTTAATAGTGTTAACTTTTGTTCTTCATAGAACCAGTACTTCAGCATAGCCTTAGACAATGGTCATGTAGTCTACACTGTGCAGTTTGACCATCAAACTCGTCTTGTGATGAAGTCCAGTAAGCAGCTCAACAACAACATTGATATGATCCAGATTCAAGCTATTGTACAGAACAAAGACAAAGGTAATTATGTATTTTCCATTTTAGTTGTGGTTATCCCTATATATTTGATACTTAATTTCATACTGTAAAGCATAATAGACCATGCAGATTCTCTACAAAATTTTTCTGTTTTGGCACTCGTGCTCTTTTGGATAACCCTTTGCATACTCTTCCAGTCACTGTACCTTGACCATTCTTTTGATGGGTCAAGTGTTTGCATTAATATTTCCTTTCCTTGGAAAGAGAGGACATTATATGGAAGGGCAAAATGGGTATGTTTGAAGGAATAGTAGTTAGTCCCAACAATATTACACAGTTGTGAGGCATGGGTGGATGTGTTGGAAATGAAGTGTTTGAGGACATGTGATGTGAGGTGGTTTGATCAAGTAAGTATGAAAGGGTAAGAGAGATGTGTGGTAATAAAAAGAGTGTGGTTGAGATAGAAGAAGATGGTGTGTTGAAATGGTTTGGACATACGGAGAAATGAGTGAGGAAAGTTTGACAAAAAGTATATATGTGTCAGAGGAGAAGTAAGAGACTGAATTGGAAGTGGAAGGATGGAGTGAAAAAGATTGTGAGTGATTGGGTCCTGAACATGCAGGAGGGTGAAAGGCATGTACGGAATAGAGTGAAGTGGAATACTGTGATATACTGAGGTTGACGTGCTGTCATTGGACTGAACCAGGGCATGTGAAACGTGTGAGGTGAACCATGGAGTATGTGTGGATGTGGCCTTTCTTCATTTCCTGGAGAATATGGTATGTGTATAAGAAGGAATTTAGGAGGGCTAGTGGTTCTTGGTGAAGGTTGGTCTGCCTCAAGGATGTGTGATGTCACTATGGCTGTTTTTGGACAAGTTTTGAGGGAGACAGATTCTCAGGGAGCAAAGGGCAGGCATGATCTATGCTGGCAATCAGATATAAAGGTAAATAATTTGCTGATTAGAAGACACAAGTAGGGTGGCAGTCTGCCAAGAGAAATTCTATCAGCTGGTGACATTGCTTAGGAGAATGTGTGAAAGAAGACTGTTTAAAGTTGATATGAAGAAAAGTAAGGAAAAGAGGTACAGTAAGGGTATGAGACATGATTGTTGAGTATGAGTTTAAATGATAACTAAGAGGAAGTGAAGTACTTCAGGTAACTAAAAGGGAGTTAGTGACAGATAGAACTTTGGGAGTTAAAGTGGGTTACAAGTTGGTGGTGTTGGTTAATATCATGTACATTGAAGAA
>JAUTXX010449812.1:0-12708 GCA_032273605.1 Panulirus laevicauda
AAGATTTTCTTTTACGTAACATGTCTCTCTAAAATGCTTATTCTTTACGCTCTCTGTTATCTTGATGATTGTTATAACACGTGAGTCAGCCATCTTTGCTGCTCTTGTCATTACTATCTCTTAGGACATGAATACTAATACCTCGCACCGTACATCCATCCAACTGCCCATAAACCTAAATTTTCTCGCTTCACCAGAGCCTCAGTATACCACCAATTCTTTTTCTCTGATTCTCAATTCAGCTTCAGCTCCCTCACAACCATAGTACTGGTTATTACTGTCAAGACCTAGAACTATTTACAGCTTCTAATTTTCCTCTGAAAATAATATCTAACTTTAGTTTAAAATTTTTTTCATAAACAGAAGGCTTACTTTAACTAGCATCCAACTAGCTACTTACGTATTAGCTTGAAATCTACGCATATCCAGAATCAATCTGAAATTGCGAGTAATTATTAAAAAAAGATGACAGCATTATTTTTGCTTTCCAAGTTGAACCATATCATGTAATTAGTAGCCGACATAATAGTGTAAATGAGCAAGTCATTTCGTTGGGACACTTGTGTCTCTCTTGTGTCTTCAAGTCAGGGTTGAGGAGCAGAAGCTTCCTGACGTCAACACTTATCTGTCCTTTTTTTCGGTTTTCTGGTTACATTTTCTTGGCTCTGGGTCCAGTAGTGTGCCGTATCATTATGGTCTGCTCCAACGTGAATGGTCCGTCCACTTCTCCTCGAAACTTAATTTCCTTGGTTCCTGGTAACACTAGAGGGACAACTTGTAACTCTAGAGGCTTCCTCTCAGCTTCCTCTAATTAGCTTCACCGCGGGAGACGAGAGTACGGTACTTGTGTATTGATTGCTCTTGTTCCGTCACTAAGTTGGACGCGCTGTCCACAGGCCTCAAGACGTATGCCGTCATAGCGAGGTAGAAAACGTGTGAGATGAACATTGTACACCACAAAAATCTTTAGTAATAAATGAGAACGGAAGACTTATTTTGTCATTCAAAAATCTTTCGAAGGAAACCCATCAGCTGCAGACCACTAGGTCCTTTCCAGGCTGTTTGTGGTGGTGGATGATGCCAAAAACTCACAAATTAACTTTGTCTCGCGACGTCTTCCATCCCGGAATCGAATGTCGGAAGATTGGGCTGCAAGGCCACCGCTCTACCGACCATGCTACCGTGGTGAGGGCATTCATCATGGTAGAAAGGCATACAGCCGTTTATATGAAAAAAATTGCAGACCTGTTGTGTAATCAAAGAGGTGCAAATAATGCCAGTCGTGGACTTGAAAATGTTCACGAATAAATATTGGTAAAACATTACAGAACTGCACAAATTTAACAAGTTAGAAAGTTTCTAGAGTCTGTTGGTCCCAGAGAAAACTTAAAGGACAGGTAAATTGAGTCCAGAGCCGAAGGTTTATTGGATCCTGCCTTGTGACGCATAAGTTGATCCCCAGGTAAGAAGGTATTAACCTTTCCCTGCCACCACAATGCAATTTAGCGAAAGTTAGGAGACGCTGACAGAAGCCTTGCCGTGGTCTGTGATGTGATGGATGTGTTAAAGGTGTCAGTCAGGCGTCGATACGCCACCGCCTCAACCCAGGGTGGGACGCATCCTCTCCCCTGCCCAAGGCTGCACCCACATAAGAGCACGATCCAAAACATCGAGGCTGACAACGCGTATTCCAATCGTCTCATCCACAAAATATATTACATCACAGAGGTTGGCATGACAGCTGGAAATCATCCAGGGGGAATTGTTCCTGGGGGCGGTTAATTACAGGTAAAATACGGCTAGCTGTAGTGGATTACTGAAGAGTGACTCCGGATGACAGACAACCGGCAAGGTGATGTATACAGATATGGTTAATGAGGAGATGGTGAAGGCAAAACAACCGTTGCCGAAGAGATCATTTCATAGAATGAACGTGTATCTACCTGAAGCAGTGAGATATGGAACATGTAATCCCCATAGGTTTTCTAGCTAGCTTTTTATTCCTGTACTTTAATTTGAAGGATTTCTGCCGATACTTGCTCTTGATATAAGGAATATTTTCAACATTTGCCTCGAAAGCCATCATATGTGAATATGGCGCTGCGTTTCTGTCAGTCTTCCAGAGCGTGCACGCATGCAAAGGAAATGTCACTTCCAAAATAACATAATTTATTTTGTCATTATCAGACGCCAGTGTTAATGGGTAGAGGCATCATTCCCCACTGTGGTTGGGTGTTGAGTACTCACATATCTCCAGCTGTCTGCATGATATTACAGATAAGAATAAATGCATTCTTCCATGCTGCCCTAGTTAACTGGGTCACGCAGACATATACCAAACTTCCTGAATCAACAGTAACACTAGAGATTAATGTCAGAGATACGAGGCGATCTCTCTCGGGGCCTTGTGAAAAAAAGGACTATTTTCCAGGCAACTGCCGTGAGAGCTTGATGTGTCCCCAGAAGCAGAGAAAAAGTCTGTGAAGAAAAGTTGTCAGTGATGTATACAGGTGAGAGGAGAGCACACGTAGCCGGGGATGGAAACACTCACGCTGTTGATTAACAGTGAGGGAAAATGGAGGTGAGGGCAGGTGGCAAGGGTCCATAGTTGTTGTTTTTAGGTGGAAAATTGATTGCTTCATCCTGAAAATTAATGAACGTTTCATCTTTTCTCGAAAATTTGTGTCTATCCATAGATGTCAACCACATGACAGAGAGAAATAATGTGATAAGACAAGCAGGCGGGGAATGACGTAGTGTCCTTCCCACAGAAACAAGATTTGTCAGATGATAAATTCATACATGGGATCATTATTTAGGAAAATCAACAAGAACGACATTGACCAAGAGAAAGTTGGAGTGGGGGAAGACAGTTTACTCGCAGCGAGATTTTAGGAAAAGACAGAGAGAACACGCAGCGCTAACCGCAGGAAAGTCGAGTCAAAGAGAATGAGTTGTATGAGTTATGTGTTGGCAGGTGTTAGTGTGCGATGAGATATTGTATGATTGAGAGTGAATGCCAGTAATCCTCAGGTAGGAAATGTAGAAGAATAGGACAGCTACCTGGGTGAAACGATTGAAATTTGACAACTTATGAAGTTCTGGCTCACTGCATAGCCTTCACTAATCCTCCAGTATCGGTACTGTACCCTCCTGGTTGGTGGCTGCCAACCATTACTTAGTTATGAGCACTTAGGACGAAGTTTTGCCCCAAGGCAGGGCTGCCAAGTGGCGCTCACCGCAGGAAAGTTTAGGGTTACGATGAACGAGTTGTGTGAATTACGTGGCAAGTGATATGTGTGCGAAAGAGAGATTATAGATTGAAGGCCAGCAGCCCACATGTGGGTGAGGTAGGGGAAAAAGACATTTACTTGGGCTGCAGGAATGAAGATTGACAGCCATTGAAGAGCTGGCTCACTGCGCAGCCGTCTTTAAAATCGTGTTCGCTCTCACTCAGGAAACTTTTTCTCTGTAGAAAGTCCACTTGCTTTCTATCTTGTCCACACTCACACACCACACAAGTTAGTGGGAACGGTCTGTGGCTCAGCGTCTGTTCCCGGCCACCATTCGTATAAATAGATACTTTGCACTTTTCCATTCCCTCGGCACTTTGCCTCTCTCCTGTGACATCCTGAACTGTAATTCAAGTGGTTCCTCCAGCATATGTGGCGAAATTTCATCAGGACCACAGCTCAAGGCCATATCGCATTTTGTTATAATTTCTAGATATCTTGAGGCTTTGTAAAATGTTTTTCCCAGTCTCTCCCCTGGTGTGTATGTATATATGTGTGTGTGTGTGTGTGTGTGTGTGTGTGTGTGTGCGCACACTTTCACTCTCGATCTGAGTTTGCTTTATGAAGTGTGTCCTGCCATTCAGATTCTGACTGGTTCTTGTTTACCTATTATTTACCTCCCTTCATCATGCACAGCATTTCTGGTGTTAACATTACTATTTCTCTCAATTATTCTTTTCATTGATTCGTTCTTGTCTAAATGTTGTGATCATAATCATCAGTAATTGTTGTTTCTCACTTCATGACCAGCCAGTGATAGTTCTTCTCTCTTTGGCCTCTAAACAAATCTCTGAAATCAACGTTAGGGAATTCATTCCCAGGTTTATGCTTTCTGAAATCGGAATGAAAATCTTATATAGTCTTATCTCTGGACGATGACGCCGTCTGAGTAACATTTAAGCACAGTACATGAGAAAGCAGTCGCCTCAGCGGTGACTGGATGAAGTCTGATGGCAACTTGAGCTCTAAGTACATGTAGACACTACCTCTGCCGTCTACTGTATACGTAATGTGATCCTGTTAACGTGTCTTTGAACTATATCACTTTCCGTTGGTGTTAATATGTACTGACTGGCACAGCATTCACTCTAGTTGTGGGGATGCACCGATCTGTGAACAAGAAAGAGGCTATTCTCTTGATAATACGTGAGTTTCATTGATATTTTGATTCTAGAGAAGACCCTTTTTCTAGGCACACACACACACACACACACAAAAGATAAAAGAATCAAATTAACTACATCCCCAAGCTGCAGGCCGAAGGTATTCGATTCTAACAGTGCATCTCTTTGCGTGTGTTGCTCCCAGCTGGTATTCTGTATAATATCTTCCAGTTAACATTACCTTACCGTCCTGTAAAGCCATTAGAAGGATTTTCTTCTCGCGTTAGGAACGTCTGCTTATCATTAGGTCAATGAGAATTTGACTAGGGTCATAGGTTACTGAGCTGCGCCAGGGAACACGATGTCAATGTCGCCATAAGGAGAAAAGGTAATGATATCAGGCCAGAACTCCAGGGGGACATACACACTGTCACCTACTGCAGTTTATTGTTTATATACACACTGTCACCTGCTGCAGTTTGTTGTTTACATACACACTGTCACCTGCTGCAGTTTGTTGTTTACATACACACTGTCACTTACTGCAGTTTGTTGTTTCACTGTTTCCACTGCAGCCGTCGTGACTCATGAATCTTACATCACACTTCTCATACTCGTAGGTCATCCTGCTCACGGCTGGGTCTTCACTACAGAGTTCTTACCTTACCTCTTTCTTGTTTCCTACTGCCGTCTTCATCATAAGTATGATAACAAATGATATCGATAATATTCCCAGGGACATTACTGATTATAATAAATCTATTGATGATACTGATAAGTGATAAATGATTGATGTAGCCATGATTTTGACATCAAAGATAATCATTATCATGATCGTTATCATTAATTATCATATTCATCATTATTCATTAGGATCATTATTTCATGAAATGAAACATTCCTTTTTTTATATAATTTCCTTGGTTTGTCCATTGATCTATTAACAACAAATTAGGTTATATATTGTTTGGCTGTTATCCCTTCCTGTAAACCCTCTTAGATGGCATCATGAAACTTGACACCCAAATTGGTTTGGGCAAAGTTTACAAAGACAAAGTTTTCTACTTAAAAAAGTTACCTTCATTAAGGATAGAAAAAGGAGTGAGGGGAGGTGTCCCTGATGCTATCTTTTAGTCACAAGATTTGTCCCTCACCATTATTGAGGGAACAAGTCTAAGCTGACGATGGGGAACACTTTATCTTTCACTACATCTGTCTATTGTATCTTCTCATAGATGGTCTCGCAGCTTCGGATAGTCGTATATGGGTTTGAAGGATTCATTATTGCTGGAAAGAAGTTGGAATGTCATAAGTACTGGAGGAACTAACTACTTTGGACACAAATTCAAGTTATCAAAATGACCCTTGATTTTGTCTTATAATAAAGATAGTATAAAGGAATAGCCCAACTCCCTGTGAAATTACTTTAACTTTGACAATTTTTGTCAGTGGTCGAAGTAAAATGTAACACAGAAGGTAAAAGATGCACAATGGCATCTCTCTCGACGGTGCTTTGATGTTTTTCAACTTTACAGAATTCGATATAGATTCGAAAACGTAGAGAAAAAAATATATTTACAGTGATTTCATCTCACGAAATCCCCAGTCCCTGGGACGTGTTTTAGGTGCCAACACTGAGATAAAAGTTGCAAGAATAATATCTTTTCTTTTTTGTTCATGCTAAATTTATTCTGATTTATTTAAATTTAGCTCTGCTAATTTTGCTTCGTTGCATTTTGATAACTTGGCATATTTTCTTATTGAAAACTTGTAGAAGTAGAGTATTTTGTTTCCAGAGTTTGTCTATTGCGAATACACCAAAGGAAATATACGCCTTAAATATATGTGTATCGTATGTAGAATGTGGATAATGTCTAGAGACAGAAAAGATCTACGACGAACAGTGTACAACATCACGGATACAGTTTCTTATCTTTCATGAGTTTTTGTTGGTTAACGAACAACGAGGACCATAAATCATATGAAGTTGTCCAGGGCTGTAAGGGGAAGCTGCGTTTGTCCTAGCATATTACTCATCCCAACATATGTGTGTGTATATGTATTAGATTACGTGCTCATGATCACGCTCACCCTGTGAGAGCGTTGTCATGACTGATGCAGTATATATATACTCACAGTTCTCCCTCTATGGCAGTGTTCTCGGGTATACATCCAGATATACTGATCACAGTGGATGTCAAGATACAACTCCGGCTACGTTGTGAAGTTAGCTCACAGCAAGCATTCCCCCCACCAGTCACCTCTCACGTAATATGGGCATAGTTACCAGTGCATTAATAAGTATATAATGTCCATAACCACCCCTCACACCAGGTCAGCGATGTCAGGGACACGTTGGTAGGTATGAGGAGTATATCCACTGTTCACCTAGTGTGGAAGTAGCTGCTGGTGTGCTGGCACGTACAGTAACGTTATCCATTGCACACTGAAGATTGGAGTAACTGCGGGTGTTTTGGTATGAATGATTACCTCTCTACACCCACTCAGTAAGGTAGCAGCTGTTGGTATGTAGGCAGGTATGACAGTAACACCAACAGTTCGATGTGTGGGGATGTAGCCACGGGTATGTTGGTACACGTAATAGCCACAGTTCAGCCAATGTAGCAGTGGCTGCAGGTCAGAGATGGCGACGCACAACTCTGGCCATCCTGACTCATTGATTTTGGTACAACTTTTGTCGTAGGCCTCGATATCTCCAGAGATTGGCCATATGACGTTCGTGTTTGCTTTATAAACTCAGTTCTTCTGGTTTTGCTGCTTCTTCTTGTTTCCTAATATGCATCATGTCTGTTATGGTCGTTCCATTGCTTAAGTCACTGATGGGGCGACTTACACCGCCCCATCCGCCATCCTAACGATAGTGTTGATCCTGAATTCTGTCCTTTCGCCACCTCTCTCTCGTCTCATTAAATGGTCTTCTCTTTTTTCTACTTTTGTACCTCTTTACTCTTATGCCGATTACTTAAGTTTACATACTTCAGCTAACTTTCCCTCTATACCTCCATCTAGTTTAACTCGTTCTCTTTCTGATACTGAAAATATATCTTCTCTCTGTTCGGAAGAGTACAGCATCTCAGACATGGGAAGCAGTAACCTAGTTGAATTCATTCGAGCTAATACGCAATTTCTTCTGACAAAACACCACAGTCATATAATGTTAATAACATGTTTGCCGATATCATGTCCTCCACTTTAGTCTAGGTACACTACAAGCTCTGTTTGGAGGAAGTGGAGTGTTTTGATGCCTTGGAATAGACATTGTAGTGAATGGAAACATAGGAAGTGAAGTAAGTCATATAAAGGGTTACGGGATAAGTTCCCTACGTGCAGTCAAAATTGTGTCGAAAGAGAGTTCCTTGTCTATGAGGGCAAAGGATATTTTATACTATATGAAAAAGTATGGAAGAAGGTGCATGTGTTAGAAATGAAATGCTTGAGGACAGTATATGGTGCAATGAGGATTGATGGAGTCAGAAAGGATAGAATGTAAGATATTGTGTGGTAGGTACAAGAGTAAGGTTAAAAGAGCTAAACAGACTGTGTTGGAATGGTTTGAACATATGGAGAAAATGAGTGAGGAGATACCGACTAAGAGAGTATACATATCAGAAGTGGAGGGAAAAGGGAGAAGAGGAAGAGGTATGCATGGAATAGATTAAACTGAAGCAACATAGTATACAGGGTGCGACGTGCTAGTGGGTTGAACCAGGGCATATGAAGTGGTGAAGGGGGACTACAAAAAGGTATGTAGACCATGGATGTGGATAGGGTAATCCGGTTTCAGTGCATTATACATAAGTGGTAGAGAGTGGACGTGAGTAAACGACGTTGTCTAATCCAAAGGTACCTCGTTACTCGGTGAGAAGGCATGAACAAAAATATTGCTTTCGTAACCTGGGCTCCATTAGTGTCTTATGTGCTTTGTGGTAAGCAGCAACACACTCCTTACTTATGATAAGAGTTTCACTGATACTCATGAAATCCTGAATTGTACCCTTGGCTGTAGGAATGGTTAAACAAAGACGCTGGTGAAGATGTGACATATGAGTTATTCACAAACATACATGTTACAATCGTGAGATTAACTGAGAGACGAGGGAATGTTTCGACTTATCGCTTCTGCCAACGGAGCGCAAGACGCTCGTTCAAACAAGAGGGAGACGAGCGTAATACATTACATTATCAACATAACATGTAGCTGTACATGGGACTCTATATGATACATAAAGATACGCAGTATTAACTTTCTATAGGGCGAGTCCGCTCTAGAGAGGACTTGGAGATCTAGGCTTACGCCTGCGGCAGGGGTGTCTAGATAATGTGTAGGGGCAGGGAGAAACGAACCATATGCTCGCCTCTTACACGAGAGGTTGTCATCCCTTCTTCGCTGACGTGTGGGGAAGAAGGTGGGTTTGGGACGATGGTGCTGACAGGCGGTGGTGGTGGTGGTGAGGCGAATGTGATGTGGCCTTAGGAAACGGCGGTTTCTCCAACACACTCTACCACTGGGGAGCTTGATGTGGTAGTCCCGTCGGCGACAGATGCCTGCCATTGACCCTGCTGTGTGCCACTGCTTTGTGACGGGATCTTGAGTGTGGGCAGGGAGCGGGTGTTGTTGTTATAGTACTCCTCCGCCTTCTGCAGCAGTGTGAGCTGTCGTGCATCACACTCGTCCGCTGCGTCCTGCCACTCGGGAGCGAAGGAGCGGCGGCGTACTGGCATGGCTGTAGGTAGCGGTTGACCGAGGAGGATCTTGAGCGGGTGACTGGCCGTCTGGGCGGGGATGTTGCGTATCTCCATCACTCATCGGTCGAAGTCTTCATCATCCAGGCCGCCATCATCGGTGGTCTTCATGATGTGCTTCACCTGCTTTACACAGGCCTCAGCATGACCGTTAGCTTGCGGGTAATGTGGTCATGAGACGTGGTGAGTCATACCCCACCTCTTGAGGAAGGCACGAAATTCGGAGCTGGAGAACTGAGTCCACCGTCCGTGTGGATACGGACAGGTAAGCCCACATTAATGACGAAGCGTGATGGTGGTGCGTGATGTGATGTCCCTTCCGTTCTGACCAACGTGTGCCCATCCAAGCAGACGATCGGCGTACAACAGAGATTTCTCTCCTGCGTGGGAGAACATTTCAGCAGAGACGTCCTCGAAAGTTTGGGATGGTAGCGGGTCACACAGCAACGGCTCCTTTACCTGGGATGGCTGGAGGGTCTGGCTAGCGTCACATGCCTCCACGGTGTTCACGATGTCACTCGTGATGCCAGGCCACCACACTGTTTGCCGGGCGCGCGCTTTGTGGTCTCTATGTCTCAGTGAGAGTCGTGAAGGCGGGTCAGAACGCTGCGGCGAAGTGCGGCAGGGATGATGGACGAGCCGGGTTCCGTGGTGAACACGACCTTCGTCAGTAGCCAGGCTATCTCGTATCCTCCAGAAGTCCTGTAGTGCTGCTGGTACTCTTTTTCTGTACGTGGAAAAACCTCTGATAACGGCGTCGTGGAGTTGACGGTCGTTGTCATCCTGGGCAGCAGCTGTACGTATCTCCTGGGTGTCGGGGTCAGGGAGGTGATCTGGGGCTGGGGCGACATTTCCACTTCTCTGGCCATCATGCAGCGCCGTAAGAAGTAGGTGACATCCACTTTATCTTCCAGGTCTGACGAGGTCGGGTCATCCAAAGGTGAGCGGGAGAGCGCGTCGGGGATTGCATGCTCCTCCCTCTTGCGTCACACCGTCGTGAAGGAAAACTGTGTCGTCTCCTTCAGACGCTGAAGACGTGGGTCCTCCAAAGCTTTCAATGTGCAGTTTTTCAGAATGGCCACCAGAGGCTTGTGATCGATGAGAAAATGGAAGTCTCATAGACCTAGGACATACAGGAAGCTCATATTCATGGCTCACACAGCTGTCAACGAGTTCTAACTCTACAATGGCATTCTTGTCTCAGTGTCGCATAGAAAACGAGAATCGCCAGTTGTCGCCGTGGCGTTGAAGAAGGGCGTAACTCACACCTTTCGGACGCGAGACGTATGTCTGCAGAACTGTAGGAAGGGCAGGATCGAGGTTGGAGAGAAATGGATTCGAGGCCAGGGCTTGTTTCAATTTGCCGAATGATACGTAGTAGTCAGGTGTCCGCACAAAATCATTCCTGGGGCTGAAAAGACAGCGGAGGGTGTCTGCCGCTGTTGCTGTGGTCGTGGTGAAGTCTGCGAACTGGTTCACGACACCCATGAATGACCTGAGGTTCGTGATGTTGGCGGGGGTGGGCAAATCTGCCATCGCGCTCACCTTACCTGGGTCTGCAGTCACACCCTCGGCATGTGATGCCATGCCACAGAACTCGACAGACTGGCTGACACACAAACCCGCTGAGGTTCATGGTTATGCCGTGTTTGCGACATCAATGAAGGATCTCCTGGACACGTTGAAGGTGGACTGTGTAGGTCGAGTCCCAGACAAGCATGTCGCCCACGACCTTGGCACAGTTGTTGATGCCTTCAAGTGCGATGTCGCCAAGTCTGCAAAATTCGTCCCCTGTGGACACGAATCCAATGGTGCCACGTAGAGACTTGTAACGTCCCTACGACTGCGCCTCCTCTTCTAATGAGAACACCAGTCTCCCAGTATCGCGTCCATCGTGATGAAATATTTGGAGCCAGGAGCGACCTCCGTAACGGCGCTGCGCGGTGTTGGGGCAAGGTGGGCGGGTGGCAAAATTTGCATGTTCAGCTTGGTGAGGTCCACGATGATGCAGACGCCTCCCTTCTGCTTCGGATGACACCACTCCGATACCTGGTCACCTAGTGGCTGGATGATCCCTTGCTGCACCATGTTGTCTAGCATCTGCTTGATCTCTGCCTACCAGGCCAGGGGGATGGGCCCGGGGAGTGGGAAGTGCAAAGGGCTGCACCTCTTCCAGCAGGTGGATCTTCGTGGGCGGGCCAGACAGAGTCCGCAGCTGTGTTCCCCTATGGAGCTCCTCTGGATCCAACAGGACGTCCCTAAACTCCTCCAAAAGCTTCTGGCGATCCTCCTTCAAATTCTCGGCGCTGGGGACATCAAGGTTGACATCTGCTGGGCAGTGATTTTGGAGCAATTTCATCTGCTTGGAGTAGTTAGCAAGGATGATGCTGAGGGCTCTGGCGTCATCCCAGGTTAGCAAGATGTCGTCTGTGTCACGGAAGACGTCGACGGTGGTGTTGGTTGACACGTCTCCCAGGGTGAGAATCACCTTGAATGATGCCACAAGTGACAGTTTACTGCTGTTTGCCACGAGAACCTCCTCGTCCTGTGGGAAGGAGAGGTCAGACTGACGGAGACCAAGTTGTTGCAGCTGTCGTGGTCTCATGATGGCTGTTGTTCCTGCGCCGGTGTTGGGTGTGCATAGTAGAACCCCTCGACGTGCCCCGTCAGGTAAAAACACTCCAACGTTGATTTCAGGCGCGTGACAGTTGGCTGGGGACCTGTGGACGTCACTTAGCTTCAGGCAACGGGCAGCTTTACCTGTCGGCTTATTGTTGTCACGGGGTTTCTGCGAATCCTGTAACTTTTTGCGGCACAATTTCTTTAAGTTTCCCGTGTTGCTACGATGGGAACCTTTTTTGTGATTTTTTTATTTTTTCTTTTTTTGCCCAGGCATGACTGCTTTTCTTGTCCTTCAGGATGTAGCACTGCGCCACTATCATCAAACAGCTGAAGACGTACTCTTTGCTCTTGCCTCAAGGTGTCGAGCGCTGAAGACGCTTTACTTAAACCCTTTGAACAGCTTCTGACATACCCGACAGGTCCGCCTCGGTGTTGTAGGCTGACTTTTCGCTGCGGCGCAAGGAAGGTGTGTCAGACAGTTGAGGTGGAGGGTCGATGGCCAGGAATTTTTTTCTGTGTCCTGATCCCAAATGACTAACGCGGTGCAACTCACCAGACGGGCGTCTATACAGTGTTCACACAACTCTGAGTCGCCAGCAGGTGCCCTGAAGTCCTCCCCCTCACTTATGTTGGCCGCGTTCCTCGAAGTGCGCCCGATGTGAGACTACGTTGTCCTGTCGCTTGAGGTAAGCCTTGATGAGCTGGAGGATGTCTTCCACATCCAGGCCGGTGTCCTCGGTAATCACGACGGCGTGGGTCAGGGTGACCCTCATGTCAGGTGTGAGACAGGACCTGAGGTGTGCCAGTGGTGTGCGTGGTGGCTGACTTTTCAACTGTAACAGTTCTACGTAGTCCGACTAAGCATGACTCTTCAACTTGAATTCGCGGAGAGAGACGTTAGACGGGAGCTTGTGGGGTGTGGGCGG
>JAUTXX010449923.1:0-12707 GCA_032273605.1 Panulirus laevicauda
ATGGATGTATGCATGCTTAACCATTCTTTGATGTTGTTCCAGTAGCTTATGGATTCTGAAACAGTAGATTAATCTTGCTTTGACTGGAACTTGAATTACTAATTCATAAGTGTTTGCCACAGATTTCTCATTTTATAAATGTATACAGTACATAATTGCTATATCGCAATGCATATCAAGCCATTATAGTTCAGTGCTGACTTCATTTGATTATTTTAAGTGTTACCTGTTATCTATTAGATTTGATTGGCATTTTTTTTTCAAAATCATTATTAACATAAATTTTTCACCTGTTACAAATCTTCTTGGCATCCTGGTGCAGTAAAACTCCATTTTCAAGGTGCATCACAACTAGCTTTAGAAAATACTTGAATTTGTTTTGGAATGATTGTGTACTATTGTTAGAATGTGTTAACACTGGCAGAGTATAAATTGGCCTTGATCATTTATTCCAAGATAATGAAAAGGCAGTTGTAGGGAGGGCTATGAACATTACGGAAAATTTGGGTTTGATTAATGTAAAGGTAAGTAAAACTTACTGAAATCAACTGAACCTATGAAAAGTTTACAAACTTTCCCAAGCAGCAGAGATTTATCCAAATTTCAGTCGTTTTTATGTTTTATCCTGTGCAACATTTAATGATAAAAATTTTTTGCTGAACAGTTTTATTCATTCTTTGCATGTAACTACTTCCAGCAAACTATCTTTACCACATGGGTTACAGGTGATCACATTTAGTAATTATTGTTCACCATGTGGTGGGGCACAGGGGAGGACATTAATGTTAAGTATATGAGAGTAATGTCGAAAATGAAGTTAGGTCTTGGTTAGTAGGGGTATTAAGGTGTGATGAACATAGGTTTTGTTTGTTTCTAAAATTTTTACAAACTTTTCATCAATCAACCCAACATTTTTCCTGATTTTCTTTAGCATTTCCCACTATCAGCACTTTTATTATTTTGGAAAAAAGAAAGATTACCCAAATCATGGTCTGCTGGTCTTCTGTTCTCTACTCACTGAGCTTTCATTGCAAAATGAAATGAGGGACCTCACAAATTTTACCCCAGGTGCCTTTAATTTTGCAATTTTATGTCTCTGCCAGGGGTATAGACGTCTTCAGGATGTTGGTTTCTACATGTATACGAAGTTCGTTTAGCAATACTTTCAGTTTTTGTTTCAGATAATTTCTTTTCATGGCATTAAAACCTTTATGAATAGTTCATTTTTAAGTGCAGTTCCATCGCATGGGTGAACTTTTGTAGAAATCATACCAGCATATGGTTGTAATGCATTGTCATAATTGATATAATTATTGATGAAATCTATCCTGGTGAATTTTAGTATAATTTTAGCACAGAAGTTAGTGCATATTAGATATCAGTTACTGGTGAAGGTGCATACCATGACTTTCACAGTTACTTCAAATATACTGACAAAATATACCGACAAACATTACTAGATAGATGCAAATTTTTTTTCAAAGCATGATTTCAGATTCATTAGCAAAACCTTCAAAAAGTTGCATTCACCAGATGTCATTATCTCTTTTAAAAAAATTTCAATTTTCACTTTCAACACAGGCTTAGAATGAGTAAGGACTGATTGCCAGTAAGGCTTTGCTTCAAATTTCTCACTTTATAATTCAGAGTTCACTGGATAATTGCTGTCTTGTTTCTGTGATTTAGTTGAGAGTTCCTTTTACTATGGCAACACTGGAATTGCATAATAGTTGTAGGTGTGTCTCTTTAAAGTTGATGAAACAATAGGATACAGTTCTTCCCAGTTCCTGTTAAAGTGGTACATTTGACAGAAACTCTTAATAAGTCCATTCAGGCTAGCATAAAAGGGTTGACATATCGTTTGTGGAACATAGACAAATTGAACTGCTGGCATTAGGTGGTGCATGAATCCAGTACATTGACATATAAGCCATGTGTGCTACTTTTTATGATTATTCTCAGTCTTTCAGCTCCATTCTTGCAATAATTCTCACCTGTGCCATATTTTGTTTAGTTACTTTTTTATTGTATCATTAATGATTATTCATTTATCCAAAAACCTGATAATGACATTGAAATAAATTGCAAAATATTGTCTAAAGATTTTTTATCGCCTGCCGTATCACCTGCCTTTGCTCTCCTCTTCATATTCTTGTCTTGTCTTATATAATCAGTAGATATTGATTTCTTATATAATCAGTAAATATTGATATGGAGGAAATGATTTGCAGAAGACACCAACTATAAATGGGAATTCTTTAAGCAACACGTAGTAGTTGGTAGGCCACCACTGACCAGGGAGGTATATTACCAGTACTACCCACCTGGGTATTGGGAGGGTTAGTGATAGCTGTGTATTGAGTCAGCACTTCAGTGGTTGTCAAGTTGCTCTCTTCTCTCCCAGGTAGCTGTCTTTTTTTCTGCCTCACCCACACAAGGACTGCTGACATTCTGTCCACATACATACAATCTCTATTTCTTACGCATAACACTTGACAACACTTAACTCACACAACTCATTCTTTGTAACTCTAGATTTTCCTGTGGTGAATGCTATGCACATTAGGTAGAAGTAGTTGGTGGGTGCCTCTGGAAACACTGCGGTTGAGTTACCTTCTGCCAGTGGCTTGTAAGGGTGAGGCAATAAAGGCTAAGAAACAGCACTGTAGTTTACCTGCTATGGAAACTCTTTTGCCATGGCCACCCCCATGAGGGAGTTCCTGAAGGGAATAGGCATCAGGGATATAGTTTGATAGGTAGATATTTAGAACAGGTAGATTATGATCAAGAAGACCCATGTGAGTGCAAAGACCCTACTTGCCCCTGGTTGTGAACCCCTGCTGTCAGGGAATATTATATATCTGTTAATCACAGGCTGAACAGAGTCAGAATAACTCTGTTGCAGAGCTCTTGGTTAGCTATTTTAAGGACTGAAGTCATGGCAGGAAGAGAGCTGTTAAAAGTAGGAGTGCTACTCAGGTACCATCAGTACCATCTGTCTTTAAACTAATTTTGATAACTTCCTCTAAGAATTTTGCCCAGGTGGTTAGACTTGGTTGTATGAAGTTAATTTGGATAAGCCTTCCGCTAGATAAGAATTTTTCAATGATGACCACAGCATTTGGCTTCCATGATCATTGCCGGGCAGTCTTTCTCCTGCTTACCTATACTTATAACTTTAACCCCATGATTTAACTCTTAACTGTATAGACAAGATTGAAGCATGTGATTGTGCTTATTGAACTCATGAATATCTGCCGTATCTTGATAGTCTACTTTTTTACCAAGAATCAGAAAACATTTGTCATGCATCATCGTCCTTATTCATTGGTCAGTATACTGATGCATATTCCTATCTCATAAGAATACTTCTCCAGAGTTAGGTACTTTTTTATATATATCACTATTTCATTGTCCTCATCATTTTCACTGCAATTGAATTATTAGGTTGTGCTCTCTCTCATGATATGCACTACCTTTCCTTCAATAGAATCGTCCTCGAAGGGTGGAGCAACACTGCAGCTTGCAGAAGTTCCCACACAAAATATGCTAGTCTTGAATCTCAATCTTCTCTTACATGGGAATGCGAGCTTCTCTGTTACTGTTGAATTTAAGGACAAGAGGATAGAGTTGGTAACAATTCACTACATCCGTTCTGAGAGATTACTTCAGGTCAAGGTACATTTACCATTTTCCTAAAATTATTTTATCATTCTTTAGTTCGCTATGTGAGAAGCAATGTGATACATACTCATAGTGTATGATATTTTCAGTTTGTCCGCTTTTAGAATCCTTGTATTATATATTCTTGAAGTACATCAGAGTTACATACTCTATCTGTTCTTTCTTAATCACCTGTGGTGGGATTTATGTGTAATTCATTTTGCATATTCACAGTAGTTCAGAGCATGAAATTTTTGCAGCATGTCTTGCTAATGAAGAAGCTTATAAATATGTTAAGTTCATGCCAGGTCTGCCCTAGCTCCATGTATAAATTAGATTTACAAGATATGATGTATGCATTTTCTATAATTTTCATTTCTGCAACATATAAGCATGTCCCTTAATTGAAAAGGTAAAAGCTTATTTTTTTTCCTGTTGTCTATGCTTAAATGCCAAACTTCATTGTTTTACAACTCTTTTGTTTGAATTTGTTCAGTATTCTGGAAAACTTTTAAAGACTGCAGCAAAATGCTCTCCCATTTAGGTTCAAAATATGATAGAGTTTTGATTTTGCTTCTTTGTCTCACTTCAGGAATAGATATGTGAAAATGTTAATCAAATCTCTGTTTGCCTTTTTCATACATTTGTGTGGCTAGGATCGCCAAATATATTATGGGCTTGGAAAGCAGTCAGGGTGGCAGCGCATTACTCGCAATCTTCTTATTGATGTTCATAAGGGAGCAAGCTCTTCTCCTGCTCTGCGCAAGAAATTTAAGAAGGTAAGATTAAGTTGTTTTGTCGTAGTTGTCCATATTTTTTATGTTATTTGGATTTTTTTAGTTTTGTAATATCTAGAAGTGTATGGGACAGTGTTGTAGTCCTTAACCTTTATCTTATGTTCATTTCTAGAAAATTCCTCTTGCTCTGAAAAAAAAGTTGCCTCTATGATATGATTGATTAGTGTTCAAAAGTAAAAGTAAATATACAAAATATCATATTATTTTATTAGTGTTGGCCTGGGCTACTAGAGGTAGTGTGAATGATGTGTTTGACATCTCCTGGTAAGTCAGAATAATATACAAACACTTTTAGAAACACTGACATTGTGTTTGACAGCTCTTGGTAAGTGAGATTAATATACGAACACATTTAGAAACACTATTATTCATGATGAGGGAGATTAAATTGCAGTTGTTGGGAGGATATTGAAAGATACATTTTTTGATTTTTACTAAAGTCTTTGTTGTTACTGAACTCTGCTTGCATATGGGTATGCTGGGGGTGAAAAGCCACCTTTGAGAAGGTGTATCACTGTCTGTGGATGAAAAGGAACACAGTCTCACTGAGGAACTTCTCACTCCAAAGGAGTCCATCATTTCTTGCTGCTTGGTTTAGCACAGCCTTAAAGCTGTGAAAACCTACAAAAAGCATCTTGGCTTATGTGATTAGATTTAAAGAAATTGCTGAACTCTCTACTCTTTTTACACACAGTCTTATTTCATACACAGGTAGAGAATAGCCTGAATGTAAGTAGAAATAGTACACCTTGCACACTACAAATAAGTTTGAGTACATCAAGTGGCTCCCGTAGGGGTTGGTCAGGTAGCTGGCATAAGCTGGAGTGTGTGTTTGTGTGTGCATACATACACAGGAGTAAAGACATGGTACATATATATATATATATATATATATATATAGAAGGTTAAGAGATGGGGCAATACAAGTGTAAACCTCTCCACATGACATACAGATAGTAATCCCATTTGAGAAGGTCATTGAAGTTGTTCTTTCTTTGGTAATTTTCTAGCTCTTTTCCTTCATTTGATACCAGTGTCATCAGTTACCCAAGGATTACATGAAGAGAAAATTTGGTGTATTTTTACATAATTTCTTCCTCAGCTACAAGTTTAGTGGGGTTGCTAAATTTACTCAGTAAATCACTTATTTCTTCACATTTTTCATGTTAGACTTCTCTTTCCTAAGCACCTAACACATATCAAAAGTGTTCCTCCTAAAATCTATAGTCATCCAGCAATCTATGTATTTCTTTGAAGTCACCCTGTAATCATGTGTGAATAGCCATGCACTTAGAGTGATGTGGTAGGGTATTGAGGAGAGCAGAAGAGACTTCTGTAAGTTATTAATGGTACAGTAATTCGGCAGATATTTAAACATAATCCCAAAAAGGTAGCACATCATTTGTTTAGATTTCCATCCTTAGAAAACTTATATTGATTAGTAAGCTTAGGAGTTTGACTTC
This sequence comes from Panulirus laevicauda, assembly GCA_032273605.1. Lineage (NCBI taxonomy): Eukaryota > Metazoa > Arthropoda > Malacostraca > Decapoda > Palinuridae > Panulirus > Panulirus laevicauda. Next base: position 5,924 of record JAUTXX010449923.1, read on the forward strand.
AGTTTTCAATCATGTAAGCAGAGGAGTTTGGTTACAACATTTGGTGTTGCACAAGCTCTGCAGAATACAATATCTTACAAAGATTTTATAAGGCTGTATCAGAGAAATTGATATTTTGATTCATATGCAGTCCAGCAGTTGAATTTATCATGTAAAAGGTAATACCACAGTAAGGGGTTATTTGGACCCCTACTACCTTTGATTGAGTTAGAATACATTGGTGAACACCACTACCTTTGATTGAGTTAGAATACATTGGTGAACACCATTGTATGCGTACTTCATTTGGTTTTTGGTTATATGGAGGTAGAATTTCTATAGTTCATGTAGTTAGGACACTCGTGATAAATAATTAAGTTGATAAATTAGTTGTAAACTTATTTTTTTTATAATCCTACTATTGAGTATGAAAGTTTACATAGAGTTGTATCAGAGTAACCCAAAATTGAGTTTTGTTTCTAATTAAGAAACAGCAAAAAAGGAGAACAAAAAGAAGCAGTGAGATGGAAACAGTTAACAATAATAGAACCCCCAACTAATGGTTGAATGGATATGCCTTGAAATATTTGATGGTAGGAGAAGTCTCAACAAAAACAGGTCAGTCTGTGTAATATATTCAGTATGATTATTTGAATGTATGATTTTTATGCAGGTCTCAAGATCCAAACTAAGGGTCATGTCCCTCTCATTGAATGGAGAGGGAAGTGTAAGCAACATTACGCTAGCATCAGCTGAACATTTACACCACTTCTATGATGCTGCTAACTGGCTACTGAAACATCAGGATGAGCATGGGGGTTGGTCCATTCCAGTTCCACGAAAGGTAATTCACTTGTAAGATTAACTGTAGTAGAATCATGAATTATTCTGTTGACATTACTAAGGGTATTGAAAGCCAGCAGGAGTAAAGTAATTAAGAATTAAATGAAGAGATAGCAATAGCATGTGCAAAGAGACAAAGTGTAGAAAACAAAATATTTCCATAAATATGTGTGATTTTCTCACTCCCTCTGTTTAAGAAGAAAAGTAAAGATCAGTGACAATGAGAAAATTAATGTCAGTTTTGTTGTAGTTTGTTTATTCTTTATATAACAGCCTTGAGTACACCTCCATAATGATTACTGAAATCTCATTTTGTTGCAGGTCATCAGTGGGGTGCTAGAACTTGGTGCTGGTTGGTATTCTGCTATGGCTCAGGGCCAGGCAATGTCTCTTCTTGTTCGAGCTACGCATCATTCTGGTGATTCCCGATATCTGAAAGCTGCCATACGAGCCACTGCACTATTTTCTGTTAATGCAACTCATGGTAAAGACTCTCTTCTTTAGATTAGTGCTGTTACTCAGGGTAGCCACCTTAATCAAGAATCTTCTTTATGAGAACATTAGTGGTAGGCAGCCACCAACTAGGGAGGTATATTACTGGTACTACCTACCTGGTTATTGGAAGGATTACTGACAGCTGCATAGTGAGCCAGCACTTAAGTGGTTGTCAAGTTGCTCTTCTCAGACTCAGGTCGCTGTCTTTTCTCTACCTCACCCTCATGTGGACTGCTGGCATTCTGTCCACAAACATACAATCTCTCTTTCTAACACATGATACTTGACAACATTTAACTCGCACAATCAGTCTTCATAACTGTATTTTCCTGTGGTGAGCACTGTGCGCTGGCCCAGCCTTTTGGCATAATGGTATAGGGGGAAAGAATACTTTCCACGTTTTCCCAGCATGTCATAGAAGGCGACTAAAAGGGGAGGGAGCAGGAGGCTGGAAATCCTCCCCTTCCCGTTTTTTACTTTTTCAAAAAAAGGAACAGAGAAGGGGGCCAAGTGAGGATATTCCCTCAAAGGCTCAGTCCTCTGTTCTTAATGCTACCTTGCTGATGCCTTTTCCCATGATAGAGGGTAGTACTCGTTACAAATGAAGAATGGCTGTGTTCGCTCACATCCATTTTCTTGCTGTCATTGGCAATGCGCCAAAACCACAGCCATCTATCCACAACCAGACCAGAGAGACCTTACATTTTTAAGGCATTTCTAAATATAGTAAAGAGTTTGAGTTTTGATTTATGAATACATCATTGATATTACCTGGCAAGTTACCGCATTGTATGGGAGCCATGATAAATTAGTGTGCAATGTAACAAGGATCTTATGTAATTTTTTGGATAAGAAACAGATTGAGGAAGAGCTAATAGAGCAGATTTGAAAGTAGAGAAACATGTAGTTGGGTCTTGAGTATATGACTGAAATGGGTTATTTGTTGAAAAGATAATAACATTGGTAAAATCAAGGAAGAAGGAAAGAGACTGGAAAGAACCCCAATAAACTCCATTGTTGACAAGGAAAGAATGGGAGGATGAGTTTTCAACAGATACAAACTCCACTGTTGACAAGGACAAAGAGAGGATGAGCTTTCAACATATACTGAAATGGACTATTGAGAAAGCTAAACGTGAGGGAATAGAGTGAGGGAGGAAAGAAAGAAGAATGAATTGAGCTTAAAGACCCATGTCATACTCTATCAGAAGCATTTGAGTTAGAAATGGGTACAACGCAATATTCACCATTGCAAGCCGAGGAGATGCTTAAGACTATGGAAATTTAGAAGTTAAAGCATTAGGCCTATAGTTGAAAGGGTAAGAATGGTCACCCTTCTTTAAAAGAGGCTCTGCCAATGCATGTTTCTGAGATGAGTGGAAAAGTTTTACTTTAAGACTAAAGTAAAACAGGCAATCATAGACATGGGTTCTGAGGCACATGTCTTCAAAACATTCACCCAAAGAGGGAAGTTCTATTTTGATTGTACTAAAAGAACTTATGGCAACGGCCATGAATAAAAGGTGCATCGGGGGTTAGGGGATGTTGTAATCATCCTGCATGGAGGTAGAAGAGAAAGAGGGAATGAAAAAGTGGCTTCATCTGTAGAAGAAACAGCAGGAGTAGTATTGGTATGGAAATACAGTACAATACAATCCAATATTTTCATGAACACTGTTAATAAAGAAAAGAGAATCTGTAACCCATCATTTAGTTACAGACTTTTTGAATCATGGGTGACATGGAGCACATAAGTCATAACTCATCTCACATAAGAATGACACTAGAGTTGTTGTCAACATTTACATTAAAAAATTATATTTTCCTTAATCTTCCAGGTAAATTTAGACAACTTCATGCATTTCTAGGTTGTCAGTACTAAATGCATTTGGTAGTTTTGGGTATATCAGGATTTCTTACTAGTACTAGGAGGAGGTTTTATTATCATAAACCTCATACCATAGATAAATAAATACTACCATCATATGAGTAGAATTAATTCAGAAATAAAAGCCTCATATTGTTGATGCTACATTAGTTTTCTTGACATATCGTGGTATGCCAGTGCCCTAAGATTTGCTCATACTTTTGTTTTTCAGATTGACTGGGACAGTTGCACAAGCTTTTAGTTCAGTGCATATAATGAACCACATAGTTATTGTAATGTGTGCATACTATCATAAAATGTTTAACCCCCAGGTGGTGTGCGTACATATTTCCCTGGAGGATATGTGTGGTATGAAGAATACCCAACGAACCCCTCACTTTTTGTGCTGAATGGGTTTATCTACAGTCTTCTGGGTCTTTATGATCTCAAAGAATTCTCGTAAGTATGCATTTAATGATGAATATAAAGATTTTGGGTAGATGATTAGGTTAACCCATTTATTTGTCAGACTTATAGCTGTGTGCCCAAACACATAATTTTTAGGAATCCTCCTCAAGTAGGTTAGTTGATGCAGAGAAACATCTTTAGTTTAGTATGGTTGGGAACAGGGAATTGCTAAAAATAAGAATTTTGTTAAAGTACAGAAATTGAACATAACCAAGGATTCTGATGGTTTAGCAAAATATAAAGTTTAGAAATGCAAGCTAATTGTGTTAATAAAGTGCAGTCATGCAATTCACAGCTCTCATATATTGCAGGGGCTTCTTTTTAATGTATTTAATGCATTCCAGAAAATTTACTCAAAATGAAGTCTTTTAAACAATGCGAACTTAACCAAAGACTTAATTTTGTGAGAAATTTTATAAGATGGGGATATGTTCCTGAGGAATATTTCTGGATGCTTTTTCTCTCAGTGTCAGAAGTGCAGGGAACGAGGAGAACAGGGAGACCAAATAGGAGATAGAAGGATATAGTACAAAGATTTTGAGTGAGTGGGGCCTGAACATGTAGCAGAGTGAAAGGTGTGCATAGGATAAAGTGAATTAGAACAATGTGGTGTACTGTGGACAGTGTGCTGTCAGTGTACTGAACCAGGCATGCACAGTGTCTGGGGTAAACTTTGGAAAGGTCTGTGGGGCCTGGTTGTGGATAGATTGTGATTTTGGTGCATTACACATTAGAGCTAGGGAGTGGACATGAATGGACGTGGCCTTTCTTTGTCCATTCCTGGTGCTACCTCGCTAATGCGGGAAGCAAGGATCAATTGCAAAAAATAATTCTTCCAAATGCTCTTCTCTGTGTTACGTAAATACTGTAAAAATTACCATCGTGTGACAAATATAATGCTATACTGATATCGATAGGGTGTCATGTACTGTCGTGTCATGTGAAGTTATTACTGTCATCCACTATTATATCACGTGATGCATTATCATCCACAAATACACTAAATGCTGGTCCATAATACAGTTATAAAGAAAAAACCTTTGATATTTATCTCTGCACCAAGCGCCATAACTGTTAACATCAAATCAGGATGTGCAGACAGATGAATGCTGTGCAAACATTTCAGCTTTTGCAATCTATACCATCTAGAAAAATTGATATTTTGTTGAATGTTTGCAGTAGGAAATTCTTGTTTCTTACTCGCTTAACTTTATGACTTTGGGAAAACATGTTGAATGTTGATATCAGTTAGATTACTATAATGCACAATGTTATGGAAATAAAAAAACTTACAAAAAAAAATCTCTTAGCAATGTTTGCTGGGTACTTTTGATACTGTGAATCAAAATAAAGTGTTTGTGTGTATTTAAGTGATTCCGTCAGTTTTTAAGTTATTTTTGTAACCATAGAATATTTTGATGCTTATTAGTGAGAAAAATGAGATGGGGAAGAGTATAAAAGTACCCTATTGATATAGTGTTAAAACATGTCTGAAAGGAATGTACGGAATATCATCCTGTTGGGGGTCTTTCTAAGCAATGAATACCACGACAGTGTTACAGTGAAACTATGTACACATCTTCAGAAGCAGTGGAAACTTATGGATCAAGATTATTTACATATGAAGCCTCATAGGTAGTGGGATTTGTGCTAATATAAAAGAACTAAGTGCCGCCAAGCAAGACATGTCAACTCTGGATGTTGTAGTGCTTACTACAATCATATTAATATGTTTTCATTGGAAGTTGTTTAGGATTATATTACTTGTTTCTTGGTCATTTTATTTTTCTTGTACAGTGTTCTTTTTAACCTAAAAACATCCATTTACCAAAGATGAGAAAGTTTGGCTTTGGCATTGCATCATGAGGTTGGAGATCTTAATTCAAATTAATAAAAGTGCATACAGATAAGCAGTAGGTTTTTGATATAAACATAAATATTATTGAATGATTGGGTCTATTCAGTATCACAGGTGTATTTCACTAATTTTTCTGCAATCCTCATGAATTTTGGAGTTTGGTGGTATTTGGTGTTTAGGGATACCAGCAATTTTCTAAACCATAGAAATTTTGCCATACTAGGCCAAATTCTGTATTTCCCAACCATAGTTCTTTCTGAACCAGAGATAGGCAGATTAAAGACTTTCATTACATTGTTCAAGATGCTCATAACAGTATTTCCATTTTATACATTTGTAGATTCATTCTTCTTAGTTTATGTTTCAAAGCAAAATTTTCTTTGGAAGATGTTTCACACATACATTGGTTGAGGGGCCAAGATCAAGGCTTTGGCCTGGTCCCAACCTATGTATTTTCACTCCTGTCATAGTACAGTAGTAGGTATTGATGATAATGGTAATATGGCTAGGAAGTTTGCAAAATAGGTTTGCTAAAACCAGTAATGTTGTCATGATAGTTTTTCAAAGAAGCAATTGTTTGTGCAGTTATGCATAGTCTAGCCATTGTAAATGCTTTAACACTGTCATTTACAGCAGTATGAAAATTTATCATTCCTATTTCAGGGGAGAATTGAGTAACAACAGTGGAGATTTGTTTGAAAATGGTATGAGGTCTTTAAAAAGGTTACTTCCTCTGTATGACACTGGGTGGGGCTCCTTGTATGACCTACGTCATTTCACGACTCATGTAGCTCCTAACAGGGCACGCTGGGACTATCACACTACCCATATCACTCAGCTGCTTCTGCTGGCATCGATTGATACAGATCCAGTAATATCATCCACTGCTCAGCGCTGGAAGGATTATATGAATGGCCATAGAGCTAAACATAACTAAGCATTCCCAGTGTGTATAAAATGTTGAGATTACCAAGGTTGTGGTTTTGTGTACTGTCTTTAGAATTACCTCATTGACTATGAATAGTTGATGGACCCTTTGGAAATATGACACTAAGAGAAATGGCAAGCATAGTGTTTACACTGTTTTGAAGTAATGTAATGTTAGGAAGACTCGCACAAAGTTTAATTTTGTGTGGGATTTGTTTTTTGCCAAAGAATATTGAATGTGGAATTTTTGGAATGCAAAAAATGAAATGATAAAACAGAGGTAGAATATGTACTACATTTGCTTGGAAACAAGTATTATTACATGGAACATTTGTCAGATAAGAGGT
>JAUTXX010450033.1:0-12707 GCA_032273605.1 Panulirus laevicauda
ACTTTGAGCCTTACTGCACATAGGGGCTAGGGGCCTTGACGTCAGAGCGCTACCCGCCTCATTAGTGGGTTTAGTCGTGGTGTAGATGATGATGATGACGGTGATATATATTATGGTTTTAAAATGTAGATTATGTAGTGTTGGCTTTTTAGTTATTTCTATGCACGGGGATCGTTTGAGAGCGGCTATGCTAGATTGTTAATCTTCAAAAGACTTCATATAACGTCTTGATCTATACAGTCATCTCATTGGTAGGGTGCCATTATTATTCAAATGAAGTAAAGTATAATGAGCTGTAAGCACTTTCTGTTGATTGTTGTTGGTTGGTGTGCAGTATAGCTGTTGAATAAAAAAATTTTGGTGCTGCTGCGGCGGCAGCAGCAGCCATCCCTCTCTGGTGGGTGTTCTTGAGCTTCCCATCTGAGGGTTGACCACTTTTTGTCCCCTTGGTTAGTGACGCAAATGCCTGCGCGCGCTCAAGTGACTTCAGTCTCTCGCATCCCAAGGTATTCGGGCGAGAGTCGCATGTGAGAGAACAGGGGGGGCTTAAGAGGGGAGTGGGGGTGTGCAGTGGGAGGAACAACGCCCTCTTTTATGTTGATTCTGGCGCTGCAGGTCTCGTGCTGGGGGGGAGGGGGGGATTGGAAGAGTGATACAAGCTCGTACTATACTGAGCGCGGATACCACCCACTCCGGAGAATGTACGAGCTAAGAGTCTCTTAGGTGGTCAGGCATATGTAGAGCTGTTGGGTTGGCCGGAGATTTGGTAGGTCTTGATCGAAGGTGGAAAAATCTTGATCGTTTGTCTCATCCCCCTTCCAAGTCACTGTGCAGCTTGGCCAAGGGCCCTGCATACTTAGCCAGGTTTAAATTAGTAAAGTTCTTTCCATCAGTTCTCCCCTGACTGTGTCAGACAAATAGATTGAATTAGGTTTAGTTAATCATATTTGCGAATCGAGATTAATGGCCCAGTCTGACCACCAGATACTTGTGTTATGGCAACAGTTTGCCTTCCTGATAGTGACCTAACTTGACCCAAACATGCTAATGAGGGCATTTAACCTTGTTGACATGACGTTTCTAGTAGCGTGGCAGTAGAATAGCATTCATGACCTTATCATCATCGTGCGTCAGAGATAAGCAGATACGTAAAGGGAAACATTACGACAGTGTAGTGACTGATAACGCCGAGATAGAACTAAGGGGCTGGATTTCCGGTGGAGCGAAGTATGGATGGAGGGAAGGCCTGTGTTAGGAGGTTTAGTAGTCATAAGGGTTTACGACTGATGTGTAGAAAATTTCAAGCTTAGGTCCTAATTTCAGATTAGAAATGTCAAATTAGAGCGTGTCGGTGGACGGGAGCACTTGCCATGATGAGTGAGGCGGGGACGAAATGCATTTCTGGTGGTAGGCAGAGTGAAGAGGGGCGGACAGACATGAAATCCTGCCTCACCTGACGTGTTTGATTACCTGTTTGTAAAGTACGGGTCGAGTTCTTCGCTCGTGGGGGCCCATCTGGTGTGTGGGGTGTGCGAAGCCATGGTGAGTGTGGCTCCGGGCCGTAGTACTTAGCGTCAGCGAATGATTGGATAGAACTTGAGGTGGTAAGGAGTGTATTCTCTTCGATGATAGTAGTGATGTAGAGGAGGTTAAGGAAGGAAGCAAGCACAAGCAGGTCAAAAAAAGCGTAAGAAAAGTCAGGTTGGAAAAACAAAGGCTTGAAGGGGCGTAAAAGCTAGGATTGAGAGTGGAAGGGATGTATAATGCTGTAAAGGAGCATGATGTTGACGAGCGTGGCGCCTGTAAGACGGAGCAGAGATTCCAGGGCTTGAGTGGCTCTCTTGTGAAGCACTCGGGGCGGCCGCCGGCCACAACGATGCCCCTGTGTCGGCCAAGGGGGCCAGGGGCAAGGGTAATTGTCTAGTGATATTTGTCTTGTATTGCCTCCGTTGCTTTTTTTTTTTTTTCCTACAGCCGCGTTTGCTGTGGGCGTAATAATGGTAGTTCTGTGGTGGATGTTGTGTTGGGTAATATAAGGTGAGCATGATAGAGGAGGAGGAGCAGTGATGGCGGTGGGGCGGGGGGGGGGGGTTGTGTGGCGGAGTGGTTTGGTGGGTGGGTTGTTGCAAGACTGGGTGGTGGTGGTGGAGGATGGCGAGCGAAGCGAGTGGTGGGGGTGGTAAGTGGTTGAGCGCGTGGGTCGTGGTGGTGGGGTAGGGGTGTTTGGGTTGATGGGCTCAGAATCTTGGGTGCTGTGGGTGTGCCGGGCTTGAGGAGGTGTGTGGTAAAGGGGGGAGGGGTTATAGACGTTGGTGGTGGCTATTTGATTGTTCTTAAGGGTAGAAAAGGTACTTGACTATGGTATGGTTTAACCTTGTTGCTCTCCTCATAACACTGATGGCTGCGTCATCAAAATAGGGTGATTAAGCCCCAGCCAGTCCCTTGAGGTACTAAGTAAGCTGGGACAGCTCCGTCAGGTGGGCAATGTGAACGTAAGGCCGCTAACCTCCGACTGCGCGGGCACATCCCAGTGCGGCGCACTTCCCACAACCCTTATTGGACGGACTCCTCCCTTTCTGACCCCATATATTTCGTCTTCATGTTGTTGTTTGGCATATAGGAGTTGTGGGAACTAGGGACAACGCCTTCACCTTGAGCCTTAGGACTGGGGAAAATTAAGGGTGTGCGGGAAATGCCTGTTGGTCCTCCCGGCTCTGACCAGGATCTAGTGACGTGGGTTGTGACGTCACAAGTGTTACCCTCTGTCATCAGCATTATCTGAAGGTGCATAGTCTGGCCAGGGCGGCGAGTTTGATCACACCTCCTCACTCAGGGCGCCCAACTTAACTCCACGGGATACACATGGCATGGAGGATATTTTGATGTGATTTTGCAATACAAAGACATAGGTGGGAAGACTATTGCCGGCCGCCATTGCTCCCGCCATCCAACATGGCGGACTTATCCACGAAATCGAGATCGGTGTCACCTTCGCCGCCCGCTCTGGCTGGTAGGTGTTGCTCATAGGAATTGATTGTACGTGCGACCATTGTGCTTCCGGTGTCATTATCGTAGTCAGCCTTCAGCCGTGATACGGTTGCGGAAGGTCAGCACTCTTAAGTGTATTGTTCCAAGTGTGGGTTGGGTGGATGTAACAAAACATTGAAAGTGATGTGTTGATATGTTATTAGAGTTTTAATTATATTGTGACTAGTTCATAATGTAACGATGATTCGTATGTTAAAGGTGGTGCAGTGTCGTGTGTGTTGGTTAACATTGATTTGCATATATTTTGGCGGTGCGTTGATAGATTTGCATATATTGCTGGCGGTGAGTAATGAATTTGTTACTGGTGAGTGATTGGCATTGGCTAACGATGTATTTTCTTCCAGACCCAGCACAGTGGAGCGTGGCTGACGTGCGGGCGTGGCTCAACCTGCAGGCGACACAGCTACAACTGCCGCCTCTTATTCTTAGCTTCTGGAATCTGGGTGGCCCTGCTCTTTTGAAGCTAACTGAGGCTGAGTTCCGTCAGCTTGCTCCCGTGGGTGGCGAACTCCTTTATGCCCAACTAGAGATCTGGCGAGGTGCTCTACGGGCTGTACCCAAGGCTCCTCAGTACCAACACTGGCAGCGGTATCACCTCGACCACTGCATCATGCAGGGCCCGCAACTTCCACAGCAGCAGCAGCAGGTGCCCCAGAATAATCATTTGGAATCCCCAAGTCCACTAGGGTCCCCAAGCCATCAGCTAGGGTCCCAGAGTCAGCTGGGCTCCCCAAGCCACCAACTAGGTACCCAAAGTCAGCTGGGGTCTCCAAGCCACCAGCTTGGCTCCCAGAGTCAGCTGGGGTCCCCAAGCCACCAGCTTGGCTCCCCAGGTCATCTGGCGCCCACAAGTCAGCTAGGCTCCCCAAATTACCTAGGTTCTCCTTCAAGTCCCCCTATGTCCCTGACTGCTAACATGAGCCAAGTGCCCACGCCTGTAGTCCAGGTGACGCAGCAGCAGCAGCAACAACATCTGCAAGCGGGTGGTGCAGGTACCTGCCAGCCTCAACCGGCTCCTCAAGCACCACAGCCTCCGCAGCAGCAACAACAGCAGCAGCAAGCCAGTGGCGGTGTCTACTTAGAGGAACAGCGCCTGGACATGACTGCCCTCCTGCAGCAGCAGGCCAATAGCCCCAAGGCCGCCCACCCACCCCGCGTCCCCGCCCACTCCCCCCAGGACGACGCCTATGATTCTGATGGTGAGTACACCCATCCTGCTGTAGGCCAGCCCCAACCCAGCCTTGGCTTCTCTGGGGCTGGTCGAATATTGTATATCATTTAGACTTTAAAAAAACTTAAAAATAGAATCTTTAAAGAAATATGTTTTAGGATATTTAGGTTAACAGGTTTTAGGATGCAAGATATATAGTGCTTAGTGGAGGCTGGAGTACCATTAATCTTATTTAAAGGCCGAGAAGAGAGGGTAGAAAGGGCTGTAGAGTTTTCAGGCTGTTGCAAATGACTCCTACTAAAGAATGTTTAGAAATTTTTAATCCTTATGTAACAGTAAACTCGGATGTTTTACAAGAAGGGCTGCAGCCAGCCGAGTGCTACCTTTAACCCCGTTCGCTTACTGATTTATGATGGCCATGAATGCTTTTGTTTGCAAATATATTGACTTTTACATGGTGCCAATAACACAGCTGTTAAACTATACTACATTTATTTGTATACTTGTTTGTTGTATCATGGTGCGAATTATCATTGTACTGTACAGTAGTTGGCTTTGGTGATGACTAAATATGGTGAATGGAAGCAACGCGGCAGCTTTACACGCGAAAGTCTGGCAGAGGCATTTCTCTGCTGCTGTTGAATCGGGACCAAGTCCAGTTTTCTTTGTGTCGGACGAAACATTACAATTGAGGCTAGTCGAGGGTGAGGGATCCATCATAACACAAGGTCCATTTTGCGATGGTCAATGTTCACCCTTCTGTACCCCGGCATATGAGTCATGTTCCCGTGCGTCGGTCGGTGTCAGGCTCAAGGTGATACGGCTTGCTAGCCTCCATCAGGGCCCCTGGAAATCTCAACGCGCCTTGTTTGCGTACGTATCTTGCTGACACTTGGTAGGTAGTCACATAGACCCTTTTTGATAAGTTCACCCTGCAAATCTGCGGTGATAACATGTAAGATATTCCAGTATTATTGCAGTGAACTTATTAAGACTGTCAACATTGCGTCTTTGGTTATCTGGTATGACGTCATAGCTTTCTTATTTTTTAGTGGAACGGGTGGACGTACGTGATGTTCTGCAGTTGACAGTGATCACGTGATAGTTCAGTTCAGGGAAGGAGATGATGATTTACTTCATACAACAGTGTGAACTAGTCTTCAACCACACTCAACCTTACTTATGGCGGGATTCCCAAGCTCCAAGGCCGGTCTCCCTCCTCCGTGCACTTCTATCACTCCCCCCTCCTTCCCCCACCCTACCCCCTCCACACACCTCGGTCCTCCTCCCCCCTCATACTGAAATCTCCACAGTCACCTTGCGTTTATTCCTTACTTCATCACCGTTTCATGTATGCAAAACCCGCCTAGTCATATCCATCCCTAATTCCCCATACATAACAAACCTCTTACGGAAACTCCAGAACTCTTCTCCATTTCTAAAACGTACTTAGACACCGACTTGCACCTTTGGCTGATATTGTCTGTGTAGGAGGTGTGTATAAAGGCAGACATAAGACGTATCCTTGATATGATATCCGGAGAACTTAGAATCTATCTTTGATGCATGTAAAAGTGATTTGCTGTGGTCATAGTTACACCTAGTCCTGAAAGCTGAACTCGAGGACGGACTTGTGTTTTATGAGTTGGTGTAAGGGCAAGTTTACCATCGGTCACAATTGTGTTTTATATGAGGCATTATTAAGGCGAAAATATAGTTGATTATCCAAGGCAGCTAGATACAAAATACCTAGTTTTAATGTGTTGTTTCTAATATTTTCGAATCATAAGCAACGTGTCAAATTAAGAATAACGAGTAATTGTGGAATATTTCATCTTGTTACCATTTGAGATACACAACGTTCATGTAAACAGTAGGAGAGAGGATGTTGGGCGTACGGGCAAGAAGGGGCGGCATTTTCTGGTGGGAACAATGATGTTAGGTAAACATTCTGATGGGTAGTTCCTGTATCGTTCATTGTGACCTCTGGCCCAGTTATTGTTGCTAGTGTTACACTTCCGTTGCCCTACTGTCGGTAGCCATTGCAGCAGTGTTTGGGGGGGAATGTTGTTTCAGAATGCAATGAGCCTGACTCTTATTTCATATTTTAAAAGGAAAAAGATTTGCTAAATATTTAGATTCCGAATGTTGAGATGATGACAAGTAGATGTTCAGGTTTAAGTGGAATGGCTTTTGTCTATCTGGATGATATAGACGTTTATTGACTTCGAGTGTGTTTGTGTGTTTCAGACGAGGCAGAGGACGACGGATGTGGCAGCGGGAACACCAGCAGTGGTCGAGGTGGAACCCACATTCACCTATGGCAGTTCCTGAAGGGACTCCTAGAGCAGCCGCAGCCCTATGGTTCTTGCATCCGCTGGATAGACCGACAGAAAGCTGTGTTCAAGATCGAGGACAGCGTGCGTGTGGCTAGGCTTTGGGGTAAGCGCAAGAACCGTCCTGCCATGAACTACGACAAGCTTTCGCGCTCCATCCGCCAGTACTACAAGAAGGGCATCATGAAGAAGACTGAGCGTTCCCAGCGGCTTGTGTACCAGTTCTGCCACCCCTACTGTCTGTAGGGCTCGGCCAGATTATCTTGAATGCGTGTTTGTGTGTGTGTCTGTGTGAGTGCCCATCTTAGTTTTAAGGGGGGGAAGGTAATTTCCCCTAATTTCGCACATGGTTCGTGGAAGCTCGGCCTAAAGCTTGGCCTGAGATCCGCAATAATACCCTGTGTGTTATTTTTACACCATATATCTATGATATATTCCTTTTTGTAAGTTCTATGAACTTCGTGTTATTTACGTCCGTTGCGGCATAGTTAGTGTCGTCCCGGGCAGTTCGTAGGCCTGTTATATTGTTGTTATTAAGCTGTATGATAGGCTTAAGGTGTAGCTTTAAGATGTCAGTTAGGAGGCCATGTGTGTTTGTGTGGGCTACGGTCATTTATTAAATTACTGGGCCCCAGCACATATTACTTTGGCTTTCACTTTATACATCCATTTTACCTTAGATGTAGTTTATAGTGTTGTAAGTTGTTTTGTGCGAGTTTTGCACCACATGTAGCCGTGGGGGCGGGCAGAGAGGAACGGCCAGCCACTCCCCCTTCCTCACGGCCGAGCGCCGACACCACCGCCCACCTGCAGGTGACGCTGACGTGGGCGCCTCATGGCTACTTCACGCCCGCGTTCCCACCCTAATTAGTGGCTACGCGGGCGGGATGGGCTTGGTAGGGTTGTTTGCTTGGCCAATGGCCTACAACCCAACCAAGCCTAGTGGGGGTTAAACTGTGTGTGTGGATGTGTTATTGTGCAAGTTGGCGCGCCTAATGTGCTTGTGTGAGTGGGCGTGATAAAGGCGTCCCGTAGCGCACTCCTTAACCACGTTCACCTTTTGACCAGTCTACACCCCCACCAATCAGTGATTTGTAATTATATTTTGTTAGTTTAATTTATTTTATGCTAAAATGTACTTATGTTTATGCTTTAAAATAGAAGTCCATGTTAAATGATTCATATTTATTGGATTTTGTCAAAAATGAATAATTTACACTTATTGGATCTTGTCTAAAATAAATATCTCCAAATTTGAAGTTGTTTTTTCCTGGTTAGTAACCGCCTAGCTGAGGCGAATATCAAACTGCATTAAAGTTTAACAGACGAGTTCAGATGCCATCAATTAAAGTTGACGCTGTCGAATATATACAATTTGTATGGAATTTCTCTATAATTAAACTGGGAAGAGAGATTTGTGATTATATATCAGATGGTAAAGTCGAAACTAAATTTCAGATTAACACCTCTCCTTAGTTTTGAAAGGATGAGTTGTGTCGAACTAGGTGGTACTTCGTCAATAATAAAGAATAAAACATTGCATTCTTCAAATATGATTCGCTATTTTGAAAATTTTATCGACAGAATTCATCCATCATACAAAGTTGACCCATGGTCACGGATGAAAGGAGACATGACGCAAAATGTGACACCTGCAACTGCATGTATCGTCGTGGAACATGTGCTAACGTAATGCCAAATATGTGAATCCTAAAGTCAATATGAATTTATAAATATTTTCTTACAAGACCAATATTAATAGTTTCCAGTTTGTAGATATATTTAGCAATGGAATATATATATGTAAATCCAATTTTTGTGTATACTATAGTGTTTTTTTACAAACTAGAAGATCGACGAAATGTGTGAATATTTAAAGAAAAACCAAATATCTAAAGCAAAGTGGTTTATCCATCAATTATAGTGGTGTCAAAGTATATTAAAAGTGACATCTCTACCTGCTGAAAGTTTTCACTCAAATGTATCGGGGAAGCAATGTGTGGAATACACCGACCTATAAGATGAAAGATGTTATTGAAGGACTGGTCAAGGGAATTCAACATCTACCGATACATACAAAGTTGTGACAAATCCAATTGGAAATGTTGCCCCCAAAACGCAGCGTCATTCCTACACCAGGTCTTGGTGAACTAGTTTAATCTAGATAAACTTATGTGGTCTGCCTGTATCAAGGCTTGTCAGGTGACTTGCATGAATGTAATGCTTGGAATCACTGGCAACGTATACCGAGTGTGGGCTTTCACAATACACTGATAGAATTCAAGAAATCAAGCAATACATTTGTATTCATTTCACTTCGTATCAGTCAGGGATAAAAGATGCCCAAACCAGCAACTGACAAGGTTCATACATATGAAATTGTGCGAAATCAACACAGGTTGTAGAGTTACTTGAAAGCTAAACAAAACTTACAAAATGCATACATTTAATTGGTAATCAAGGTTCTTGGCATAATGATATACTCTGTCAGTCACCATCAAAACTTGATGGTTGTTGTGAGTATCGAATATCAACAAAAAGAATTTTTAAGATTTACATTAATAACAAGTACAGCGTTAGGAAAGGATATTTACTGTTTATGCCATCTCTTGCTCATAATGCACCCAATAGGCGATCATGCATTCCTCGATGGAAGCAACAGAGGACGTCGAGGATGTAAAACCATACGCAATAGATAAAAAATATGCAACCGTCTGGAATCCAGACCTTAAATTGTGTTGACTCATAACCCCACAATGGTAAGATGGCCTGGGCTTTGCCATGACCCTTAAGGGAAATAATCATCAGTCCCTTCATCATACTCATGGATCGTGCAGTTATGCTTAAAAGTTAACCGACGTACTCACCGGGTTAAAGCTGGGTCAACCAGTTCAATAAGAGGTTGCACTACGAAGGAATACATGATACCCGTACCAACCTGAATGATACATACCAAGTTATCGGTCAGCTGATATCGAGATGTCTTCAGCGGGTGTGTATTATGCTGTCAACAACAGACTTCATGCAAAGTGGGTCCCAAACAACAGACTTCACGCAAAGGGTTGAATAAAGTGGGTCCTAACTCTTGTCTTCCTGCATTTTCGGCTATCGACCTCAGAACAGGACGGTATGACCCTTGCGTATATTTACCATGACCAGAACCTCTGCTCGGACAAGCAGATCTAGTGGTAGTAACGGACAGGAAGAGAGAGGACCAGTGTTGATCAGGGGTGGCTGGACTGAGGACCAGTGGTAGTGACAGACGGGAGGACTGGTTACCAGTGGTGGTGACTGGCGGGAGGACTGAGAACCAGTGGTGGTGACGGACGAGAGGAACTTTTGAGCGTTCTGGTCTGATTGTTTTTAGTCGCGCCTCTCTCACCAGACGCCACGCTGACAAATTCTGTCAGCTGCCAGGCATCCCATCCGTCTTCACTAGTTCTGTCCTCGTAGTTTGTGTGTGTGTGTCTTTCCCATTACCTTACAGGGGTCTCAACACCCTCAAATTCATCTCATTCTGGGATATACTGCTTGACGTCTTCTTTCAGATGTCCAGTTCAAATACTTTTTTGCCAATTTCGTGTCTTCTTTCCATTCTTTGTATTGAGCCATACCACTTTAGGATGCTTTTCAAATATTTCTGAGACAGATGTAACATATCCTATGTGCAGTATCGCTGGTATTAAACAGCATCAGCTTATGTAAAATTTCCTGACCCGTCGGAGGTAATTACGGCGGTGCAAATATATCATCCTGTGGAGGCAAATTCTTAAATCAGTTACTGAAGACAGCGTTGTGTGTTTGTCTGTTGCCCGGCCCTTAACTATCAGTTTCCCCTCAGGATATTTTGTCTGATTGGGCGTTTTCTAGTGGCGAGAACAAGTTGATGAGTTTAACCGAATGTCTGCATGATAATGATTCGTGACTTCTTTTTTTCAGCTTCTGCTAATGACGATGTAGGATGGTAAATGTCCATATTTTCTGCTGTACATGGGTGGTTTGTCCTAGTCTCCTGCATTCCTCCTCTACGTCCGTCGGCCTACCAGATCCCCACCAGTAATTTAGTTTTGTCTACTGCGATTTCGAACCGCTTTCTTAACTGAATTTTGCTCCTAACTGACACCAGGTGTCAATGTACCGAGCTTTATGTTGTTGCCAGGGATGGGTGTTCCCCGGGGCTGTTGTGTTTCTGATCACCACTGCACTTATGGAAATAAGTATATCTGATTGAGTAGGGGCCGGTGCAGCTTATGCTGTCTGCAGTTAATAATCTCATCCAAAGCCAGCATGAAAGACTTTGTTTCGGTCCAGTTCCACCAACTGTCTTCGTTTTGATCACTGCTCCATTTGTTATGTAATTTTAGTTAATTAGCTAAAGTGGTGCCCGGAACCATCTTACAACCTCCATGTTAGGACTGCTGGTCTTTCTTTCCTGTCTCATCTAAACGGGACTACCTGGCTAATCCTGCCATCTCCAAAGCATCGTACACCTTATCAAACCTCACTTACTTTCTTCACATAAGTTCTCTTGCCATCTCCTGTCTGCACAATCCTTTTTAAATGTAATCATGATATAATCCAACAAAACTATGGCCCCTCGTCCCGGCATCATGGGTGTTAAGAATTTCTCAGTTCTCGTGTCTCTGCTGCTAATGAGAGGGAGGGTTCAGACTGTAGTAGTACTGGCACCTCCTACGACCTTTCCCTCTCTGAAAGAACTGCCACTTTCTCGATTCAGTATTCCAACATTTGCGGTCTGTAGCAACTTCTCTCCTGTTAAACACCATCTGTCGTAATGTCCTAATCCTCTCTGACACCTAATTGTCTAGTGATGTTCTCATTTGTCCTTTTCTCAAGTACAACTGTAATCTCCACTCATGCCTCCGGTTCAAAGTTGGGTCTTTGTTTATTCCAACATCAACACACCAGTTGCACGCCTCGAGGACCTTGAGTCTCCAAACTTTGATGTTATAGGGTTCAAGGTCTGTCTCCCTTCTCCCACATTTCCTGTTTCACCTATTGCTCCCCTAATTTTACAGATTTTATAACCTTCTTTGACTGTCTAGACTTCTGCCTTAAGACTATGACATCCTTTCACCAGCAAGCTGAGGACCTCTACCTCAAGGATTTCAACATTTACCACAGAGAATGGCTGAATTCCTCCCCTACAGATGGTTGAGGGATTGAACCCCTCATGTTCTCCATTTTTAATGATTTATAGCAAATTATCTTGCACCCTACCTATATTCCTGGCTGCTGTGACCACTCTTCTAATGTTTTCAATTTGTTTTTCACCTCTTGCCCATCCTGCTGTAGATACACAGTCTCACCCCCAATTGGTTCTTCTGATCATACTCTCATCAATTCTAATGGGGCTTCCCCCTCCAGCAGCCCCTTCTATGCATAAATTACATAACTTCTTCTCTAACTTTCCTTTGGTAAATTAGTCTCTTATGTGGTGATGCCTCTGTCTCTGCCAAAGGCATAGCAGAGTTTAGTCTTGCAGGGATGGAAGCATTTATCCCCACTTTCTCCCAAGACGAACTCTTCATCCAATCTATTGTTCAACCATTCCTGTTTTGAGACCATTATACAGGCAAGGGATCAGGCATATTGGGCTAGGAAAAACTCTCCTTTCTTTGGCTCCCATTCAGCTTTTATCACTGCCCATAATCACTGCAAGCACATTATCCGTGAGACGAAGCATTCCTTCGTTTATAAAGGATATGCGATAACCTCTCCTCGTCATCCACTAATAAGTCTTTCTGGTCTTTAGCTAAGGGTATCTCTAACAACTTCTGTCACCGATAGGTCTTTCTGGTCTTTAGCTAAGTGCATCTCTAACAACTTATTTTGCTCTACCTTTCCTTTACTTTTTGTTATGATGATACTATAGCTTTCTCTTCTGTAGACAAAGCAACTCTCTTTGGTTCCTGTTTTTCCTCTAATCCACCTTGAATATTCGAAAAACCCATCTTTCTCTGGACACAAGCAAGGCTTATGGTCCTGATGGCATCCATCACTGTACTGATAGAGTGTGCCTCTGAACTTGCACCTGTGCTTGCTCGTCTGTTCCGTTTCTGCTTAAAATCCAAAACTTTTTCTTCTCTTTGGAAGCATACATTGATGCATCCTATCCCTAAGAAGGGTGG
>JAUTXX010450144.1:0-10535 GCA_032273605.1 Panulirus laevicauda
TTTTCAGCACACAAATCTACAAGCTCTTCACCATTTCCATTTACAACACTGAACACCCCATGTACACCAATTATTCCTTCAACTGCTACATTATTCACCTTTGCATTCAAATCACCCATCACTATAACCTGGTCTCGTGCTGACACACTCACTCAGCTGCTTCCAAAACACTTGTCTCTCATGATCTTTCTTCTCATGCCCAGGTGCATATGCATCTTTCTCCATCCACTTTCAGTTTTATCCATATCAATCTAGAGTTTACTTTCTTACACTCTATCACATACTTCCATAACTCCTGTTTCAGAAGTAGTGGCACTCCTTCCTTTGCTCTTGTCCTCTCACCAAGAGGAACATCCTGGTTCCTATCCTCAAACATACTACATACTACATCCACACACATTTAGCCACCCCAGTCTGAGCCCTCGAGGAGGATGAGCACTCCTCGCGTGACTCCTTGTTTCCCCTTTTAGAAAGTTAAAATAAAGGATAGGTTTTCTAGCCCCCCGCTCCCGTCCCCTTTAGTCGCCTTTAACGACACGCGGGGAATGCGTGGGAAGTATTCAACCTATTTGCTTTTCTAACATTCTGCATTTTTTTTAATCATCATGTTGTTATGTAATATATTTTGATCACCACTGTCTTTGCGTCTACAAAAGGAAGGTCTTAGGAGTGGCTTCCTACGGGCGGCAGTACTGTACAAACTCTTCGTGTTTTTCGTTTCCTGGCACTCGTTACGATAAAAGAGTCCCTCGGGAATAGCGTACCAACCATTATTAGGGTTATCATAAGCTAGCCGTTAGCTGCGTTGTAGTCGGAAGACTACAACGCAGAAGTACCTCGGAACGAATCCTGGCTTTTCAAAGATATTACGTGTTCCAAGAAACTGCACAGTCGTATTCACTAAATTCGTGCGTTTGCACCGAATAGTTATTCCCCTATTGGCAGTTAGTTCAAGATTACAACGCAAAAGGTCCCTGGTTCGAATCCTGGCTTTTGCAGGACATTGTGTGTTCTATGCACGTTTGTAACAGTAAAGTCTTGCTGGTAATATGAGCGTTGCTTCTGCCTGAGACGAAGGGTTGATTAATTAATTCCCAAGTAGGGACGATCATAAGCTAGCCGTTAGCGATCCAGATAATACGCCAAAGATCCTGGTTTCGAAATATGGTCTATGAAAATGCGCATTCATATGCGTTTGGACAATAAGGTTCTGTAAAATCCAAGATTTGAGTAGTATAGTATGTTGCACATGTGAATATAATGCACATGATTGCGTTTTCTTTCTTTTTTATATAGAACACAGTATCCTCCAAAATTGCAATTCCTAATGGAAAATAATTAATCGATCACAAGTAATACAATAGCATATTACCAGCAAAACCTTACTGTACAAACGCATGAATATAATGCAAATGAACGCCCACTCTCATATAACACGAACTTATGATCATCCCTAATAGATTTATAATTATTCTCTAAGTGCCAGGATTCAAAAAAAAACTTTAACAGCTAGATTACAATTGCCCTTTAAAGGGAAATAAATATTCGAAAACAAGTAATTGAATACTGTTAGTCTTCCGGTGTCGATCCCGTTGCTTCTGGATAAAAGACAAAGGATATTCTATTCCTTATGATCATAAGCTAGCCGTTAATATTTCCGACTACCACTCACATCCACGAGCAAAACTGTATATCTCAACAGGCATATAATACCAGCAAATAGCAAGAATATAGTGTAACTGAACGCGCACTTTCATAGAACACCTAATATCCTCTAAAAGCCAGGAGCAACTTTTCCGTGGTAGTCGAAAACGCTCACGGCTACCTTCTGATCGCCAATAATGAGGAAATATCAATTACATCACGAGAAATAGAAAACACTTCGTCTCACATTCTTGAGCAAGCATTGTACAGAAATTTACGGTACAAACGCACTATATAGAACCCAGTACGCTTTGCGTGGTAGAGAGGAACGTTAACATAAAGGCTATGATCGTATTTTTATTGGGAGGTAAGTATTCAACCCCCTTTTGTCTCACATCCCATTAGGTTCACAATATTAGCATCTATCAATTTACGAAACCTTACGATACAAACACATCAAGGAGCAACGTCCATATTACTACCAAAATCTTGTATTGTAGTCGGGAGCATTGCATTTGAACAAGCACTTTCATAGAGCACAATATCCATCGAACGGCAAGATTCGATTCGAACCCAGGACCTTTTGCATGGTAGTCCGAGATGTTAATAGCTAGCTTATGATCGCACCTAATAGGTTCGACACGTCAAATCCCTTCAGGCTCACAGGGCCTGGTTTCGAATTGGCTTTTGGAGTGAAAAGTGTGATCTATATATGTGTGCACATGGGGTTTGGATATTGAGGTTCTGCATAACGCAAGGTAATGCTTTATGATAACGCGAATATAATACAAGTAAACGCGCTTCAAAAGCCAGGATTGGAAACCAGGACCTTTTGCGTTTGTAGTCGGGAGCTTTCACGGCTAACTTATGATAACGCCTCATAGACGACAAGAAAAAAATACCCTTTGTCTTACATCAAGGAGCAACGTCCATATTACTACCAAAATCTTACTGTAGAAACGCATGAATGTAGTGAATAAAAACGTGCTCTTTCATAGAACACAGAAACCAGGACTCGAACCCTGGTAGTTTACTAAATTTATTCAGCCACATGAAATAGAAGTATATCAGGCTCATATTATTGAAGCTTACGGTATAAATGCACAAGTATGATGCATATGATAGAACACTTTCATAAAAAGATTATTCATCAAAATCCAGGATTCGAACCCAGGACCCTTTAACTGGTAGTTGGGAACGCTAGAGGCTTGCATATGATCACCCGTAATAGACATTTAACTATTCGATCACAACCAACGAGGTATATGCCCATCTGCCTTATGAACACGCACTTTCATACAACACAAAAGTCAGAAATTGAATCCAAGACCTTTTGCGTGGTGTCAAGAACGCTAACGGTTTGTTTATGATCTTTCATAACGCGCAAAAAATCCTGGTTTCGGAAAATTGGCTGTTTTGGAGTGTAGTATGTGATATATGAAATTGCGCATTCGTATACACTATAGATCTCGGCGTTTGGATTCTGTAAAGGCTCAGTAAAGCTATGTAATAGCTATGTAATAGCTCCTAGAAATGCACATGCGAATAAAAAGTACCTGAATGCGCATTTTCTAAAATGGAACACAATATCCTCCAAAAATGCACTTTCATGGAAGACTTTTGCTAGGTAGTCAGGAACGCTGATAGCAAGCTTTTGATCAACTCTAAGACACATAACTATTCGATCATAAGCAACAAGGTGTATCCCATCAAGCACATGAACACACTTTCATAGAACATATAATATCATCCAAAAGCCAGGACTCGAACACAAGACCTTTTGCGTGGTGGTCGAGAACGCCCTTATTAGGGACACATATCCTCTAAACGCCAGGATTCCGATGAAGGACATTTTGCGTGTTAGACATGAACTTTAAAAACTAACTTTCAATCACCCCTAAAACATTCGAAAACTAGTAAGAGAATACCCTTCGTTTTCCATCCATGAGAACCAACATGACTCGAATTGTAGTCAAGAACGAGTGATCCTAGTAGGATTTTACCGGTGTCGATCCCGTTTGTCGACCTTGCGTTAGTACATTACATTTCTACTGAATGCAAGACGAAGGCTATTAGATAACTTGTGATTGAATAATTATTTCCCTTTTACGTGTTGTCATTAAAAATTCTCTACTACAACGCAAAAGGTCCTTGGTTTGAATCCTGACTTTTGCAGGATATTTGCACGATATTCATGCGTTTGTACACTAAGGTCCTTTTAGTAATATGAGTTTGACGCGTTGCTTCTGCATGTGATTGAATACTCAATTCCCTATTAAAGACGATAATAAGCTTGTCGTTAGCGTTTCATACTAACACTCAAAAGGTTCAGATGACGCTGCTAATAATGTGTAAGGCACTTGCGAAAACAATGCACATGTACGCTTTTTTCTATAGAACCCAAAAACGCTCTTTCAAAGAAGACAAAAGCCAACCAACAATTTTAGCATTGCTTAGAATCGAAAATTTTTAATAAAATACCCTTCGCTTTACATCCATAAGCCCTTTAAGTTGTAGTTAAGAACGCTAATATCTCTGTGATCCTAATAGCCATGAGCAAAGACGTATATCTTAAGGGGCTTATTTTACCAGCAGACACCAAAAGTATTGTGCAAATGAACCAGCACTTTCATAAAACATTTAATATCCTTCAGAAGCCAGGCTTCCGTAGTAGTCGGAAACGCTAACGGCTATCTTCTGCTCGCTCACAATGAGGAAATATATATTAGACACAAGCAATAGAAACCCTTTCGTCTCACATCAATGATCAACGACTCATATTAATTTTGTGGGTTTGAATTCCAGGTTTTGGATCACGCACTCTTCCATAGGACATCTAATACCCTTCAAAAGTTAGGATTCCAAAGAATTGTTTTTTCCATGGTGGTCAGAAACGCTAACGGTTCTGAAGAAGTATCTATTAAATCAGATCCAGGAGCAAGGATGTACTCAGCAAACGGTAATGGTTAGCTTATGATCACCCGTGATAGAAAAAAAAAATCGTTCTGTGCTCCCAGTGCCTGATGGGATTTGACAGGTGTAAGTCCTATTGCTCATGAGTATGAGACGAAGGGTATCCGTAGTAGCATTCCCGTCTACCACGTAAAAGGTTCTGGATTCAAATCCCGCCTTTTGGGAAACACTCTGCTCATATTACCAGCAGAACCTACAAAAGCAACGATTTGCACCCAAGACTTTTTGCTTGGTAGTTGAGAAAGTTAACGGTTAGCGTATGATCGCCTCTATTAGGCATATAACTATTCCTTCTCAAAAATGGTTATATCCTTATTAACCATTAGAGTTTACGACTTAGACGCAAAAATATCTGGTTTGAATCCTGGCTCTTGTAGGATTTGTGTTCAGGGAATGTGCATGTTCATTTGCTTTTTGAATGTGAGATGGATATTGTATACCTGGTGATTGAATACTAGATTGCCTTTTATTGGTAATCATAAGCTAGCCGTTAACGTTCCAAGCTAACAAGAAGGTCCTAGTTTCGAAACATGATTTTTGCAGCGTAATATGTTATGCATAAAACTGCTGGTTCATTAGTACTATATTCATTCGTTTTCTAATAATATGAGCCTAACGGGATATACGCGTTACATATGCATGTGTGACGAAGGATCTTGTATTACTGGTGATAGAATGCTTAATAGCCTATTAAGGGCGATCGTAAGTCAGAGGTGGGTTAACAACTCGAAAGGTATGTCTGCTGTGGCTTTGATAACTCCGAAGGGTTGGCAGCAGTGATTTAGTTGGGTAAACGGTATTTTTGTTCTTGTTTAACCGAAGAAAATTGGCGTGAATCACGATTTTAAGAAAATATGAAAATGAAATAAGTGCATAAACATGATCTTATCTTTTATATTGTTATAAATAGAATTTGAATGTTCAGTTTGTAGTCATGACGGTTAGTCATTTTGCATGCGCATGCGCAAGCCTCGCGCAGTTTGAAAATCATGTCTCCTTCCAATATTCAGTATTTCTTATACAATAATGGTTTTCAATAAACTCGTGCGCAAGTTTCCATACCAAACTTTATACATAAAGATGCAGCGCGTTTGATAACTACGAAGGGTTGGCAGAAGCATATGGATAACTCGGAAGGGTTGGCATCGGTGCTGGAATAAAACAATTCGTTAGGGAGTTGTTGTTGTTGTTGATGTTTAATCAAAGTAAATAGGCGTGATTCACGATTTGAAGAAAATTTGAAAATGCTAAAATTGAAAATTTGAAAATGCTAATCTGTAAACATGATTCTTTTTTATTTAAATGTTTTATCTGAATGTTCAGTTTGCAGTCTTCACATAGCCATAGCGGTTAGTTACTTTGAATACGCATGCGCAAGCGCTTGGAAAGTTGGAAAATCATGTCTAATATTATTTACTTGATATTGGTTTTCATTAAACTCCTTCACATGTTTCAGTATGAAACTTTATGCATAAAGAAAATTATTTATAGTCGTATATATAGTGTAAAGGCAATGTGTGCGTTAAGTAAATTATTTCTGAATAGCGGTTTCCCCTGTACCAGGAGAAAGGTTTGCAGGCTTGGGGTCCAATATAATACAAGACATCCTTTGTCTTTTAGTGTTCGTTTTATTGTTTACTTACATAATTTTTCACTCATAATCATGTCAAGTGAGTGGCATGTTTTAGGTGTATAAATGCCTACTTACAATCTTGTGTTTACGTAAAGTTCGTGGAGGTTTTAGGCATTTGTTTATGTAGATGAAAACCAATGAACAAATATTGTGATTTTGGTTTGACATGCAAGCGAAGACGAGCTACATAATTTTTGTTTCAAGCAGTAAGTTTGTGAAAGAAGTTCGATTGTAATACGGCCGGTTAAGACATTTTGTTATCATTTCCCGCGAAGTAAAGGTACGAGTTTGCATCTCAGTCCATCTCTGACCTTGCTTCTGGCAAGACGCAAGAGACGTGCGATATATTACAGCTAATATGTGATTGATTATAATCATTCATGCTGATAGCCTCTTGTGCTAGTGCATTGTAAGACAGCGAAGTGATAAATGGTTGTTAACGCTGATTTCTGTTCAGACTGTGATTATGCGTGACAAAATAAACGCCGAGGGCATCTATTTTCTATTTTATGTGTATTGTGATCACAGGAAGAAAAGAAAGAATCAGGTACGTTTCACTTACACAGCAATGTTTTTCGATGAATATGCTGTGACAAATTTGTGAATTCAGGGTAAATTTTGGTAATTTTTCTTAAAGAGTGAAAGTTATGAATAGGAAAACTTTATATTATGATACGAACAAGACATAGGGAATTAGGGAAGGTGACAGGAAGTTACTATATGAAGCTTTGTTGTGACGCATGCACTTTCTCTGAGAGCTGGGAATGTGTATTAGAAAAATTTTCATGAAAAATTAAATGGTTACACTACACTTAAGATAAGCTTTTTTCGTAATAGTCAAGGTGCAAGTGTATACTGACAACTTGAAGCGACGGCAGCATTGGAGAGTTCGAAAGGTTTAACCAGTGGATAGACACTGGAAAGATTGAAAACAGTGGAAGAACAGCTCGGAAGGTAAGTAGCCATGGTGTTGTATAGTTTCGAAAGGTTTACTGTAGTGGTATAGGTATTTCGGAAGTTTTCTCTAGCAGTGGGGTGAGGACGCGAAAAGATAGTGACACCTCGGAAATGTTTGTAGCAGTTATCAGATAACTCTAGGATTGGCAGAGGTGGGTGAACAAGTCCGAAGGGTTGTCTGCCGTAGTTTTGATTACTCCTAAATGTTGGCTGTGTGGATTTGATAATTTCGAAGGTTTACTAGCAGTTCGTTAGATAACTCCGAAGGGTTGGCAGCAGTATATGGATAGCACGGAAGGGTTGGCATCAGTGATTGAATACAAATGGAGCTAATCGTTTTTTTGAAAAGCTGGTGCATTATAAGACGGTGAAGTGATGAGTAGTTATTAACGCTGCTTTATGTGCAGACTGTGATTATGCTTAACAAAATAAATGCCAAGGGCATTTATTATTTCTTTTATGTGTATCGTGATAACAGTAAAATTGTGATTCAGTTTTAAGGAAGGCATCATCAGAAGTCAGTAATATACATAAGAATGAATCAAATACGTTTACATATACAGCAATGTTTTCCATAAATATCCTGTGACAAATTTGTGAGTTCATGGTAGATTTTGGTCATTTTTCTTAAGGAGTGAAAGTTATAGAGAAACTTTTCATATAATATGAACAAGATATAGATAAGGTGACAGAAAGTTAACTATATGAAGCTTTGTTGTGACTTGTGCACCTTCTCTGAGAGCTTAGAATATGTATTAGGAAAATGATCATGAAAATTAAATCGTTGACGACAGTTAAGCTTTCTCGTAATAGCATTGGGGCAAATGTATATGGACAACTTGAAGCGATGGCAGCATTGGAGAGAGAGTTCGAAAGGATTAACAACAGTGGATGGACACTGTGGAAAGATTGAAGACAGTGGAAGGACAGCTTGGAAGGTAAGTAGACATGGGGTTGTATAGTTTAAAGGCTTACTGTTTGTATAGATGTTTCGAAAGTTTTCATTAGCAGTGGGTTGAAGATACTAAAAGATAGAGTGACACCTCGGAAGGGTGTGTATCAGGTATTAGAAAACTCGAGGATTGGCATAAGTGGGTTATTAAGTCCGATGGACTCAGTAGGGCTGGTAGCTACATATGGATAACTCGGAAGGGTTGGCATCGGTGATTGCATATTTTTGTTGGTTAACTCTAGAAATAGGAATGATTCACGATTTGAAGTATGAAAAAGTAATATGTGCTTAAACGGGATTACTTCTTTGAAATTGTTATAAAGTTATTTTGAATGTTCAGAATGAGTCGTTATATAGTTATGGCGGTTAGGAATTTTGAATGCTCATGCGCAAGCACTTGCGCAGTTTGAAAATCATTGTCTCCTTCCAATATTCAGTATTATTTATTGGTTTTCAATAAACTCCTGTGCAAAATTCTATATCAAACGTTTGACATAAAGAAGCCGTGTGTTTGACAACTCCGAAGGGTTAGCACAGCCTATGGATAATGCTGTGGTTATCTATTTTTCCTGTATGTGTGTCTTGATCACGGGAAAATTGTGAATTACTTTTAAGAAATCATCAGAAGTCAGCAACAGACTTGTGAAGTCATGGTAAAAATTGAGTAACTACTATTTTCATTTTTGTGGAAAATGTTGGTCATTTTTCTTAAGGATTGAATATTATAACCAGAAAAGAATTTCATATTATGATAGGAACAATCCATTGAGAAAATGACGCAGGAAGGCAGTACATGAAGCTTTGTCGTGACTCGCTTATGCACCTTCAGCCGTTCTGGTTCATTCTTTCTCTTCTGAAAGCTTCAAATGTGTATTAGGGAAAATTAGAAAATCAAATCGCTTTAATACAGTTAACAGAAACTTTCTCTTAATAGATTTGGGGCAAGTGTACATGGATCTAATGAAGCGAACACTAAAAGATTGTTTGCCCCGGTTGTTAGAAAATCCAGAGTTGGCAATGTGGGTTCACAACTCCGAATGGTTGGCTGCCTTGACTTTGTCAAGTCCGAAGGGTTGGGAGCAATGTGTTTGATAATATCGAAGGGTTGGCAGCAGCATGTGGATTAACTCGGATGGGTTGGAAAAATGAGTGGACAATTTGGAAGGGTTGGCATCAGTGATTGAATGAAACTACGATAGGGAGTGGGATTGGTTGCTATTTTCGTTCTTGTTTAACACATGTGAACTCGTGGAAAACACTAAGTATGAATACTACTATTCTTTTCATTTAGATTGAAATTGTTGGTAATTTTCCTTAAGGACTGAAATTTTTGAATACAGACTTTTTATATGATACGAACAAGCCATGAAGGTGACGGAGGAAGGCACTATATGAAGCTTTGCTGTGAATCACTTGCGCACCTTCAGCCGTTCTCGTTCATACTTTCTTCTTTCAATGCTTCAAATGTGTATAAGGTGACGTTTTTCGCAATAGTCTCGAGGCAAGTGTATAAGGACAACTTGAAGCGGTGGCAGTAGTGGAGTGAGTTCTAAAGAGATGGCAATAACAAATAGAAACTGTGGAGATATTGAAAACAATGGAAGGACAGCTCAGAAGATAAGCATCTTTGGTCTGCATAGTTTTGAAAGGTTTACTGCATTTGAATGAGTATTTTGGAAGTTTTCTCAAGTAGTGGGATGAGAACAGGAAAATATTGATTAAGTGAAATGACACATGGGAAGGGTTTTAGGCATCTTTTAGAAAGCCCTCTCAGGTTGTCTGCTGTAGGACTGATTATTCCCAAGGGCTGGCTGCCGTGGCTCTGATAACTCCAAAGGGTTGGGAGCAGTGGATCTGATAACTCAGAAGGGTTGGGAGCAGTGGAACTGATAACTCCGAAGGGTTGGCAGTAGCATATGGATGACTCGGATGGATAAGGAAAATGAGTGGACAGCTTTGAAGGGTTGGCATCAATGATTGAATAAAACGTACGTTAGAGAGTGGGCTAGTTACTATTTTTATTCTTGTTTAATTCAAGATATTTGGCATGATTCACGATAAGAGGATATTTCAAACAGTAATAATAACATAAACATGATTTTTTTCTTTATTGTTTAGTGAATCTAAATGTTATGACGATCAATTATGAATGTGTGATGTGAGCACTTGAGCAGTTTCAAAATCATGGTTCCTTCCAATATTCAGTATTATTCAATTGACATTCATTTTCCATAAGCTTCTGCGCAAGTTTTGATGTTAAACTTTATACATCAAGAAGAAAATTTTCATGGTCGACGTTTATACGGTTTTAAGGCATGTGTGTGTTTTCTGTGTAATTATATACAGTATTTCTAAATAGCATTTTGTACTGTTTGA